>ML424578.1:104029-122263 GCA_005239525.1 Nicotiana knightiana
GATCCACTCTAATCTCGAATCTCTGTGAAGCTCTGTGAATCTCCTTTTGTAGTTGTGTTTTAGGAGTCTATTTATAGGTTTAGAGTGAAACCTAACCGTGTAGGAGACTTCAATTTCAATTAGAAAACACTTAAACCCGTCAAAACTCGATTTCTGGCCGACTGGGGACCCTGGTGTTTGGACCCAAACGCCTGGCTAACGCTAGGCCAGGGCTGGCGTTTCAGCCCAAACGCCTGGCTAACGCCAGGGTAGGGCTGGCGTTTCAGCCCAAACGCCTGGCTAACGCCAGGTGGGGTGAGTGTGTTTGGCTCTGTCGCCCGGCTATCGCCCGGGTGTCTCCTTTCGCGTATTTTTTGACGTATTTGCATCCTTTTAGCTCCGTTTCCATCTCCACTTCACCTACACATGAAATAAACTCCATTAAGCACATAACAAGTGTAATTTTATCATTAATGCGCATAAAATGTAAGGTATATCACATGTTAAACTATGCAATTTAGTCTCGCATCAGTAGGCCTTTGCCAAATTTAGGGTTGACCTGAGCCAATGTGAGGCCGAGCTTAACAAGTCCTCAGGTGAAGGAAAGGCCCTGAAGCTCCTTTGCAGTCAAAAGGAGGAGGAGCTCAAAGACCTTCGGCCAGAGTTGGACATGGCTCGTGAGTATGAGGCCGAGCTAGACAAGCAGGTAGCAGTTGTTTTGAAAGAGTATGGTCTTCCCGTCCCAACTTTGGAGGCTAACACTTCAGTGTCTCAGCTGCAGCAAAAATTGGAGATGATGGGGCAGCTTCGAGGTGAGGTTGATCGGGTCAATGCTGAGTGCAACCAGTGGAGGGAAAAGATGGACCCCCTTGCTGCGGAGAAAGAAACTGCATTAGCCGAACTGGCATCGGTTGAGACCCAACTCATGGGTGTCAAAGAGAGTGGTACGGCCCAGGCCAAAAGGATCACCGAGCTCGAGGTCGAACTTGCCAAGGCTGGGGCCGAGGTTTCTAAAGCCAGATCTGAGGCCGAGAAGACGAAGGTCACGACTGATATAACTGTTGCTGTGTATTTAAGTGACACAGAGGCTGCTCAAATGGAGATGAGGGAAGCCTCCGACCGGGAAAAGCGAAGTAATGACTTGTCCAGGTGCCAATCTTGGAGGGAGACCCTTGAAGAAATTCACGCTAGAGGTTTCGAACTCACTGAAGAGATAGCTCAAGCAAGGGCAATAGAAGCCGATGCCAAATTTCTTGTCTCCTCCGACGATGACGATGATGGCGAAGGCAACCAAGGTGGGTTCGATAACGAAGAGGGTCCCGAAGAAGAAGATGCTCCCGAAGGAGAAGCTGCTCCCCAGGGAGAGACCAGCCCCGGGGCGTAGATAAGAATTTTCTTTCTCCTTTTGTATTTTCCCTTTTTTCGAATCTTTGTACATATCTCTTTCTTAATTACATATAAAAGAAGAAATTTCCTTGAATGCCTTCTCAATATTTCTTGCCTTAAAATTCTCTCAATAATTTCATTCTTTGAATGGTATATTCGAGATTCTGTCTCGAATAATTTCTTTGTCGTGGTCGAGTTCGAATAAGGTTCGGATCTTCGGGGTATAGACCCTTTGTGTTGGATAATGGCGAGTTTTCGAGCCATAATCAAAATATTTATTTGGGCTCGGGATAATCGAACCCTTGGGTCCGGATAGGGTGAGAACAAGATCTCGAACCCTAAGTGTATTGGCCCTTAGGCTATTTAAGTCGGGCAATTATGGCCTCTAAGAGATGGCTATTGTTTCCCCTTTTCGGCTTAAAGACTTGGTAAAAATTTCTTTATGTTTATGCCTTGGCATGCATTTTTTACCCATTGGGTTTTTCTAGGGTTTTGTGTCGATCGACATCCCTTTGTTTTTAGTGCCTTAGGACAAGTTTGCATGTAACTAATTCGATACATCTTGAGGTTTCTCGAGGGCTGATTTTATTGAAGCCCTTTGATTATTTTCCCGAGGGTAGCCTTTATTTAATTGATTTTTCAAAGTATTTGTAGGCCTATTTTTATTGCGGAATTCGGACGTCTCCAAGCCGTATTATTTTGGTCGTGGCCTTTAGTATGGCCGTAGCCTTCGGGTGTGCCTCTTGGGTTTGTTTCCTGATAACATTTCGAACTTGCTCGAAATGTTAATCCCCGAGTGCGATGGCCTTGGCCTTTACGTTGGGGGATGCCTCTTTGAGGTCTTACGAATTTGAGTTTAGTGAGCTCGAATGTGCTGACTGTCGATGACAATCCCCGAGTATTCGAGGTATATTTGTGTTTTGGCTCTTGAGCCATTTCTCACAGAGAATCACAAGTATGGAGCTCGTATAGTAGCAAATTCTTGGAGACACAAAATGTTCAATATAGAATGAATGCTTCTTTGAATAATTCATACATGCGTACATGTTTTGCCGTCGGGGCTCGACTATTCTATATGGACACGGTTCGTCTAACCGTTTGGTCCATTATAAAGTTTTTCCTATCGAGGCCCTCTTTGGCGTGAAGTATTTTCTCGAAAATATAGCCTCCGAGGGTGATGCCGCCCAATATTCTAGGTTGATTGAAAAGAAGCCTTGGATACTGTTGAATTCCCCTTAGGTAGCACATAGTTGTTGCCTCGTTAATGTTTATACCCAATTTTTCCCTATAATATTTTCAAAATTGCATATATACCTTCAAAACTATGCATTAGCATCAATTAATATATTTTCATAATTTCTGCATTTTTAAGGATTTTAATTAACTTATCCCAGTATTTTTATTTATATAAATAATTACTAACTGCATTACAAATGACTTTATAACAATTTCATGGTTTAATTTTTCTATTTATATTTATTAAGCTTAAATTAGTTCACAAATAGCCACATTTACAGTTCTTAGGTTATAATTGAAATAACTTTGCAATTATAACCCATGCATGCATTATTATGTTATTTTCCCAGAAAATAGCTTGGTGTATTTTCAAAATATTGAGTAATTATTTATAAAGTATTTTTATGCATGAATTTTTTTTATAATCGGTTAATTATTTATATCAAATATTTTTTATGAATTATTTGGGTATTTAACAAATAGCTCTTTTTAATTCAGACTTAACCCTTTTGAAACCAGCTCAAAACCTCTTAGGCCCAATCTGCATACACCCAACCTAATAACCCCGTTTAATCGTGTCCGTTGATCCTTTTGGTCAACGGTCCACGATTAAACTTACCTTAATTAATCCCTAACTAACCCTAACCCCTCACATTTCTCTTCGATCGCCGTCACTCGTTTCCCCAACCCCTCCAGTTCTCTCTCAACCTACCCTAACCCTAATCACCGTCACCAGTGAGAAGCTCCCTTCTATGGTATTTTCGTGCATTCTCCGACCACCACTGGTCTCCTATACTCTAGGCTCTTCGATTTCATGGGTCCTTGAGAAGATCTCAAGGAAAGCCAACCTGTTCTGGTTTGAAACTTGTTTACCGGCCTGTCTCTGGCCATTTTTGTTTGTAAGTAAGGATTTCCTCTTGTTTTTATTATGAATCCATGGGTTTTTGACCGATTCTGTTCATCTCTACTATTTTCTGAAACCCCTAGTTCGATATTTTCGATTCTTCTCAGATATGAGGTGATTCAAATGTTATTAGGTGTTTTTCTTTAAAATCTCTTGTTTTAATTAACTATTTTGATTTTTAATCACCCTTTCTAAAACTAGGGTTCATCCCAGACTTTGCTTCAAAGATTTTTCTAACTTCTCAGTGTTTAATTAATTGTTTCTTCGCCATCTTGATTAATTTTCGCATGAATGTTCAAACCCTAGACGATTCTGTGTGATATGCTGATTTCTTTTCGATATTTTTGGTTATTTCTGCGACGCCAGTCATATTCATTTATTCCATCTCTTGGATTCAAATATTTTCCCTGTTAAAACCATAATTCTTTGGGATTTTTTCCCTAATTTATCTCTATTACTGGTGTGAACCTGATTTTCTTGTTAATCTTGTATTTCTGTGAGGTTTTACTTAGTCGATTTCTATTTTGAGAATCTGAGTAATTCTTGCCCATAAAATCAATATTTTTTGAAGATTTGTTTTGCTGATTATTTCCCATTAATTACCCTGTTATAATTTGTGTGCAAAGAATTCTCCTTATTTGTGACCTGTTTCCCTATTTTACTTACCTTAATTAACGAAAAGAAGTTTGGGGATTTTTACTGACTCTTTATATGGAATGATTTTGGATTCTTTGCTTAATTAAACCTCCTATTGTGACCGTTAATTGATTACCCCCAAATTAAGGGTTCTCTTCCGGATTTCTCTATAGGAATTCATTCCTTAATTGGCTGATTGATTTTATTTGATTACCCTTGTTTTACGAACTGTGATTTCCTCTTTACCTTATTTGTTTTACCTCACTAAGTGCTATATATATGCTTCTATTATGATTCTTCAAGACAAGGACAATAGTTCAATCACACACACAAAAACTTTCTCTCATCTCTTTTTCTGCTACTTGTGCTCATTGCTTGTCTAGCCAGCTGAAAGCCAAGGCTAGACTGTGGAACCCTACCTACTTTACTTTCTTCTTTGCTTCCTTAACTGGTATGTTCCTATTACAATGTCATTTTGAGATTCAAATCTATGTGCTCCTTGTTGCTTTACTTCTATTAAGGTTGTGTGTTTCTATACTAGCATAACTACTGTCTAATTAACTCTGTTTACCGCCTGACCAGCATGTCTAGGTTTCATTCTTCTTGTTTGTTACTTTAGCCAGCATATTTACTTGAATTCCTGTTTACTTCCTTTAACTAGCATGCTCATTTTAGTATCTCATACTCCTAATTTGTGTGATTAACCCCAATTGGCATGACTAATTCTGTGTAGTAGACCCCTGTCCTCATCATGACTATTCCTACATTCTGTCTCTATGCTTTACTGTCTATTACCACTTTAGCTTCAAGTATGATTTCCCTGTTAAGACTCTGAGTCAGTAGTTTGTGTTCTAATGCTATGAATTTGGTTGCTGGTTGTCAATCAGCCCCTGCTTGTTCTGTGTACTTGTTGTTCAAAATTCTCTCCTTCTTATCATCCTTATGTGCTCCTGTTTCAAGTGTCTTGTGTTCCCAACCCCGGCTCCTTTTTGTGTAACTGTTTGTATACCTAGAGCTAATTGATAAAACTAAAGTTGAATCTGGCCAATGTGATGCTTTTGTGACCATGTTGTTGTTTGCTGAACCTTTCTTCAAAAGGTTTTCAACATGTTTTCACTCCTGCTATGTTTTTCCTAAACTATTGCTACTCCTGAAGTATTTTCACTCCTAAAGATTTTACCTCTATACTGTCTTCCAACAAGTCATCTCAACTATGTCAAGCACTCTCACTTCTACTCTTAGATTACTTAAGTTCTGCCCCTCCAGTGTGGGACTGCCTAGGAATCCATGATATTCCTCCGAACTCTGACACACTGGGGATGGCTCTTCCACACTGCACAAAAACTGTTTTCTTTAAAGGATCCTTGGTGTGAGCATTGCCCGAGGTCCCTAAGGCCCTTGGGAACTTTGACGCACCAGGATACCCTATTAGGCACTATGAGATATTGGTACTTTGGATTTGGTTGAAGGCCTGACCCTCCAGGTTTTACTTTTGGGCCTATCCAGGCTCCCTATAGTATAACAATTTCATTTCTGAAATTCATTCATTCTTGGCATGTAATAATAATTCTTGTAAAACAGATACTGGGGATATTAGTAAAATGGGAGGGACCTTTATATATGCTTTGTGGGGGAAATCGGGTAGAAATCATGCTCCTAGGATTGTTATGATTATGTATGCATTAGAAACCATGCTTATAAGATTGTTTTGTGCACTAGAAAACACGCTTATAGGTGCATCATATCATTCTTCCTAAACTTCCGCTTTCCAGAGTTCTGCATATTCATGTATGCTTAGAAATCATGTCACTAGGTTGTTATTAACTCTGCCTAAAATCATGATCATTCTCTTATGTGCATTAGAAACCATGCTTTAGGACTTTTATTGCACTCGCATAAATACCATGCCTATATCGCATAAAATCAGTAGCAACAATGTCTATAAGGGTAAGTTTAAAAGCAGTCCCAACACCTAGATAATGTGTTTATAGAGATAAATGTATAAAATCAGTTATGTAATGTTCAACACCTAAACACCATGTTTATGGGACATCTCGGATCCACTCCTAGGTAAGCATGTAGGATAATTGAAATCTTGCGAATGGTAAAACTATGCCTTGCTTATTTGTGAACTGCTTTGATTCAACAGATTCTAAAATCAGTAGGCAAACTGATTAGGTTTCTACCACTTCGCCTTTACATAATGCTGCATATTCTCTGCTTGTCATGCTCACCTAGATACCCTGTTCTAGGACCTTTCCGAAACTCTGAAATCTTATTGTTTGAGACGTGCTGATTATCTGTTTATTTGTGGAGGTAAACATGAGCCCCTTAATTGTTCTTTTATTTGACAATCCTATATGTTATTCATTTTTGCTTAGATTTTATCCTTTTAATCACTTTAGGAGAGTCTAGAACTGCTTTAATTAGAGGTCTTAAACACCTCTAGGGCCATAAGGAAAGGGATAGGTAATGCACACCTAGAGTACGTTTAATTAGAATAGCTTATATAACCACCAAGGGGAGGGTAATTGGGTACTAACTGATATGATGCCCTGTGCGCTAATGCTACGTGTAACCCCCTCTAGTTGAGGAAGTTTTACCGAGTATTGCACAGATGTGATCCTATAGGCTAGTAAACCTAGGACCCATTTATTCCCGTGTCTTTTTTATCCATATGTGTGTTTAAACTGCTTTACTTGCTTAATGACTAATTCACCAAAAATGAGTTTGTCCGGGACCCATCGTTGTGGACCTTGAGGGGTGCCTAACCCCTTCCCCTCGAGGTAATTTCAAGCCCTTACCAATCTCTGGTAATGTAAACCGGTTTCATGAGTTACTTGCATTAGGTGCCCTAATGCACCTTAAATCCGTTAGGTGGTGACTCTTCAATTTCCATACCCCTTTTCCCAAAAAGGAAAAGAGTTGTCCCAAAATGTTAAAACCTTATTCCGCGAGGAAAAAGGGGGCGCGACAGCATGGCGACTCTGCTGGGGATTTTAGGCTTTTACCATAAAAAACTTGCTTTTTGTAAATTAGTCTTAAGCATGCTTCTTTTTTGTTAATACGTGCGCATCCTTTCCCTTTCCCTTTATGTGAATTTAATTGCCCGTTTTGAGCATTTATGATTTCCTTTACTGCAGGAATTAACTTATTTATTTGTTTTACTTTCTTAAACGTCTTTCAGTTATTAAATACCACATTTATTTATTTCCTAACATGAAAATACGTGACAACATGCTATTTACTGCTGCATAAATCATGCTCAACATCATATTCCACTCGTGCATAATCAATCCTATAGCAACGCTTGATGAGTGGTTGCGCTCTTCCCATATATCAACCTTTAAATTAGGAAAGGCTTATTTGCGGTAAAACTAGTCGATCAGCGGTGCAATCGACGGTTCCGTGACATTCCCCCTTAAGTTGTCCGCTTGAGGGTACCAGGCTAGACCCCCATAGCAACCTTACTCTGATTATAACTGTACATGTATCATGGACAAATCTAGCCGGGTTAATATGTTGTCCACATAATAACCCTTTAAGAAAAACCTTATCCAAAGTCCACCGGGGTTTCCATAATTCCAACAGACGCAACCACGTTTTGTGCATTAATTTTGGAAAGCTAAATTCCAATATGCTAATCATGGATATATAAATAGTCGAATCTAGAGGGGGAAATGGTCTAACCTTATTTGTTTTGCAGAAAATGAGGCACGAGGTCCCCAGGTTCGGCATGGTCCGTAGTATACCACCACTGCTACTAGATTGGTGGGAAGATCTTTTCTCAAGTGACAAAAAACATGTGAAGAAGGCCTGGGAAATTTTCCTTCTCTGTTAGACATCCAACCAAATAACATGTTGATAGAAGCTGCAACCATGTTCTGGGATCGTGAAAGATCAGTGTTTCGCTTCGGAGATATAGAAATGACCCCGCTCCTAGAAGAAATCGGGGGATTTGCTGGGCTACCTTGGGACAACTATGGTCTATTGGTACCGGAAAATCGCACTGGTAGGGGATTACTAAAAATGATGGGTCTGAAAAAGAACGCCGATTTGGAGTGCTTAAAGAAATCTTATATACCATTTGACTACTTGTATGAAAGATACGGTCATAGAAAGTCCTACTGTATTTTCCATGATGATTTTTCCATCACTTCCTTGGGTCATATTCACTGCAGAGTTTTCGTATTCATTGTTTGCTACTTGGGTATGATAGTGTTCTCAACGAAAAGGGAAAGAATTCACACTAGACTGGCTATGGTCACCAAGACTCTAATGGAAGGAATCGAGGTACAGACATACACCATAGTCCCTATGATTATAGTTGATATCTACCGGGACTTGGACCACTTCCAGAAAGGGTCCAAACATTTCGAGGACTGCAATTTGCTACTGCAATTGTGGTTAATGGAGCATCTCCAAAGAGGTCAATATCGCCAGTTATTTCCACGAAGGGCGTGGAATGACCATATTGCCTTCCATCACCCTAAACGAATGGCTTATATCTCGGACATGTTTGCTCAACTAGAGAGTGCTAAGGAATGGGTGGAGTTCTTCGAGAATTTGACTGAGAATCAGGTTCAGTGGATGTTTGAATGGTTCCTTATTGACAAGTTCATCATCACGTCAAGGGACTCTCCTCACTTAGTGTTGATCGGGTTAAGAGGAATATACCCTTATGTTCCCATTAGGGTTATGAGGCAGGCAGGTAGGAAGCAGATCATACCGCGGGTCACGAAGATAAATCATTTTCGCGCAGATTTTCAGGATGACGACATCCCTTACAAGTGTCAAGCTCAGAATATGTGGCATTCAAAGATTATTGTGGAGAAGGACACCATCGAGCCAGATAGGTATCATGCGGGACATGCACCCTTTTACCCGGCATGGTTGGAGGACAACTTAGCTGGGAAAGTTGAGCCAGTAATTGGTCGGGGAAACAGGGTCATAGACGAAGATGCAGAAACCCAAGTAAAGTAAAACAAGTTGCACAAGAGGATTCATGACTCCGAGGCTACACATCAGGAGATACACGAGACAGACGAGAGATTAATCAAAGAATGGAGGGAAATGGCTATCACCTCCAATGAAAGGGTAGAATATCTGAAGCAGGGCTTGATGGAGCTGGGAGAAAAGACAAGGAAAAGAATCACCGACTGCCAGAATGCTGCAGGAGGCGAGGGAGGACATCTAGAAAGAGTATACCTATTGTTGGGCATGCGCGAATTGGGGGACCTGATTGATGGAGTCAAAAAGATTAAGCCCGGGGAAGGTCCTTTTGGGACCAAGTAGATTAGATTTATTTGCTTCTCCAAATGTAATAAGTCCAAGTGCTAGTAGTGACTTATCTTTTATTATCTTAGTGTCATTTTGGGATTCGTCTGTTTTTTATATTAATGAAATGAGACATTTATTGGCATCTAAGTTCTCCAAAACAACTTGTCACTAGGCCTACGTCGAGCACAACGAGGCTCCCAAAATAGGACGTGAATTTACATTACGCAATATGTGTTTAAGTATTGCAAATATTCTTTTCAGAACTCTTACTGACTTGGCTACCTTTTGTTTTTCTTTATTTCTTTTGATTATTCTCATTCCCCAATGGTTGGTTCATGCATACTGGCATCATCAGCTTATCATACTAGATCTAGGGGCCCTCCACCTTCTCCTCCTCCAAGTCCACTAAAAGGCAAAAGGAAATCAAAGATGGATGATTTGAACGACACGAGAAAGGACAACAACACACATGTTGAACATGCAGAAGCTTCTGTGCCGAGGTACTCAGGACCTGAATGATGTGGTATCACGAATTGAGCAGAAAATACTAGAACTCCAGGGTGAGCTCGAGCAGGTTCGGAGCTTAGAAAATCTATCCCGCACACTCAATATCCCAAATGTCAACCATTCAAACGCTCAGAACCCCGCACCACCGCAAAACACACCCAATAAGCGCTTACAAAACCCTCCCATACCTCACCATTACACAAACCCACCACAGAATCAAATATCCCTCCACAATATCTGAAAAAACCTACCATACTCCAAAAAATGCACCACCAATCATTCCCGAACCCCAGAACTCCACCAATGATCACCATTATACCCAAACTCCCAGTCACCAAAACAACCCTATATACCTGGAAACCCTACCTCACTCCACTCACCCCGCATCCTATGCACCGGAATCCTTTGAGAAGACCTGCTCATTAAGAACCTGGCTGAAGAGCTCAAGAAGATGACAAGTCGGGTTCAAGGCATCGACGGAGGCAAAGGGATAAAAGGTCTGAACTATGAAGACCTATGCATACAACCAGATGTAGAACTGCCAGAGAATTACAAACCTCCCAAGTTTGAAATGTTTGACGGAACAGGTGATCCCAGGGTTCACTTGAGGACTTATTGTGACAAGATTGTAGGGGTCGGAAAGGATGAAAGGATCCGAATGAAGCTTTTCATGAGGAGTCTTACAGGAGATGCTTTATCCTGGTACATCAGCCAGGATCCTAAGAAGTGGGCCAACTGGGTGATTATGGAGTCTGACTTCATGGACAAATTCATTCAGGTTTAACACAGAGAATGTGCCGGATGTCTTCTATATTCAGAACTTAAAGAAGAATCCCACTAAGACCTTCCGCGAGTATGCCACTCGTTGGAGGTCAGAAGCAGCCAAAGTCAGGCCGACATTGGACGAGGAGCAGATGAACAAGTTCTTCGTTAGAGCACATGATCCGCAGTACTATGAAAGATTGATGGTTATTGAAAACAACAAGTTCTCCGATATCATCAAACTTGGAGAAAGGATTGAAGAGGGAATTAAAAGCAGTATGGTGACAAACTTTGAGGCATTGCAGGCCACAAACAAAGCACTGCAGTTAGGGGGTATATCGAAGAAGAAAGATGTGGGAACAATAATGGTCGCCCAAGTACCCAAAACTCCACTTATATATGAAACTTCCCCACTTACATACCAAGAACCTATACCCACATATCAACCATCACATCTCAGATATTCCCAACCAGCCACTACTTATCACACATATAATTCCCAACCCTCTCACTTTCAGTCACCTCCAACTTTTCCAAACTACCCAAGATCTCGGCACACCTAAATAATACACTGCCATTGCCAAACCCATTGACCAGATGTATGAAAGGCTGAAGGCTACTGGCTACGTCACTCCTATCCTTGTGGCGACCATGGAGAATCCATCCCAATGGGTCAACCCGAATAAGACCCATGCATATCATTCTGGCATGAAAGGGAACACCATTGACGAGTGCCGAACGCTGGAGGATAAGATCCAGACCTTGATTGATAATAAGGTCATTCATGCTAAAAAAGCTACACCCAATGTCTGCAACAACCCCCTCCTAGATCATAGGGGTGAAGGTATCAATGTGATAAAGACTGATGAGGAATAGGATCCCGAGGGATCAATTGGACTTATCAAAGAGGGTGACAATCCTATGAAACCCGCAGTCACACTCAATCCTATTATAGTACAAATACGGCCACCAATGGAGGTTGAGGTAGCTGCATCAGTTCCATTTGAAGTTGAGATAGCACCCCCTACATCATATTCCATTTGAAGTGGAAGTAGCCACACCTTTCATAGTGACAGTGTCAACCACATCGCCTTTGGACACCAAGACTATACCCTGGGATTATGTGGCTGAAGCTAGAAGAAGAGGAAAGATCAAAATAGAAGAATTCGGCGCTGCGCAAGGAATGACCATAACAGGAAGAGTCTATACACCAGAGAATTTGGGAGAATCCAGTAAGCAGGCTTCTAACAGACTGCCCGTTATTGAAACAGGCCCGGATGACCTTTGGAGGAAAGTGCAAGCAAGGGAGTATTCAGTCACCGATCATTTGAACAAGACTCCTTCTCAGATATCTATCCTGTCACTGCTACAGAATTCAGAAGTGCACAAGAATGCTCTCTTAAAGGTGTTAAGTAAGGCATATGTACCTAACAACATCACTGGCGGGGAAATGGCCAATATGGCGGGACATGTGCTGGAAAGTCACAAAATCACCTTCCACGAGGACGAGCTGCCACCCGAGCGTTTGAATCATAACAGGGCACTGCACATTACCGTGCAATGTAAGGACAATTTCATTGCCAAAATTCTGATAGATGGGGGATCCAGTCTCAATATTTGCCCATTGACAACACTGAAGAGGTTGGGCAAAGGCCTATATGAAATATGAGAAGGGACTATGAATGTGAAGGCATTTGACGGGTCTTAGAGAGCTACCATTGGAGAGATCAATATTTGTCTACAGATGGGGCCTACATGGTTTGATGTCGAGTTCCATGTGCTGGATATATCTGCATCATACAATCTGTTCTTGGGATGACCCTGGATACATGCCGCTGGGGCTGTAGCGTCAACTTTGCATCAGGCAGTGAAGTTCGAGTGGAACCACCAAGAAGTGCTTATCCATGGAGACGGGAGCAATCCTATTTACATCCGTCAGACCATCCCGGTGGTTGAAAATAGAAGAAATCTAGGTGGAGAGACTTATCATCATATTGAGAGGGTCAACGTGATCAAGAAAGATAAGTGGTGGAGTAGTAAAATAGAAAGTGTGCTAGCATGGAGAGGATATGAATTCGACAAGGGTCTCGGAAAAAATCTTCAAGGTATCTCAAAACCAATACAACTAAAGCGCAGTGGTACCACTTTTGGACTAGGATATCAATACACCTGGCAAGAGTTTCAAGACTGGTCACCACCATGGCGTGGTCCTTACTATCCACTTGAGCAGCCTATACCGCACCTGAATTAGACTTTCCAGCAGACCGACATCATGTGGGGATCAGAGGAGGAAGAAGCATTTGCCGCCTTGAGAAACCTTTTCCTTGAAGATGAGGACATGGATTGCTGTGTAACTTTTAAAGAGGAGAAGAAGGAAGGCCCCCTACCATCAAAACTGTGGAGAGAGGATCATTCCTCAAGAATTAGACTACCAGACCATCCATATCCCAACGCGTCCCAGGGTAGCAAGGCTGAGCAAAATTATTTATTTTGTTTCTGAAAAAAAATGATTTCCCTTTTTGGAATTTTGTTTTAAATAATATTTCCAATGTTCCAAAAACGTTGTTTTTGAGAAATCGCATTTGTTTGATTCTTTAAATGGATTAATGACTACCATTACCATTTCTCTCTCATATCTTTATCTATACAACATTACTATTTCCTATCTCGATGAACCGGCAACTGTGGCATGTAATGAGGAAACGTAACAAAAGGATAGTGATTCAGAAGAAGAGGATGTCAAACCCGAGGAAATTGTCAGAAAAGTGGAGGACTTTGAGAACAAGCCTAAGTCCAACCTGGACGAGACTGAAATAATCAACTTAGGAGATTCTGAAACTGTCAAGGAGACCCGCATCAACATTCATTTGTCGCCGTCAGAGAAAGAGGAGTACACTCGGTTCCTGAATGAATATGAGGATGTTTTTGCATGGTCGTACGATGACATGACCAGATTAAGTACATCTATTGTGGCTCACAAGTTGCCCACAAACCCAATGTGTCCACCAGTGAAGCAAAAACTCAGGAACTTCAAGCTTGATATGAGTCTGAAAATCAAAGAGGAAGTTATTAAGCAAATTAAGGCCAAGGTCCTCAGGGTAGTAGAATACCCAACCTGGTTAGCCAACATCGTGCTAGTACCGAAGAAGAATGGGAAGGTTAGAATCTATGTCGATTATCGGGATCTCAACAGAGCCAGCCCAAAGGATGATTTCCCACTCCCAAACATACACATCTTAATCGATAGTTGTGCCAGACATGAACTCCAATACTTCGTAGATTATTTCGCCGGTTACCATCAGATTTGGATGGACAAGGAAGACGCTGAGAAGACCGATTTCATTACACCCTGGGGGTATACTATTACAAAATGATGTCGTTCAGCCTAAAGAACATTGGGCCACCTGCATGAGGGCCATGGCTACTATTTTTCATGACATGATACATAAAGAGATTGAGGTGTATGTGGACGATGTCATCATTAAATCCAAGAAGGTCACAAATCATATAGCAGACTTGAGAAAATTCTTTGACAGACTGCGGAAATACAACTTGAAGTTAAACCCCGCAAAATGTGCATTCGGGGTTCCTGCCAGAATGTTATTGGGATTCATCGTCAACCGCTAAGGGATAGAATTAGATCCATCAAAAGTGAAAGCCATCAAGAGCTACCACCGCCAAAGAGTAAGAAGGATGTAATGAGTTCCCTCGGAAGGCTAAATTACATCAGCCGATTCATAGCCCAATCCACAATTATATGTGAGCCAATTTTCAAGATGTTTAAGAAGGATGCTGCAACTAGTTGACCGAAGATTATCAAAAGGCTTTTGACAAGATCGAGGAGTACTTATCAACACCACCAGTCTTGGTCCCGCCAGAGCCAGGTAGACCATTACTCTACCTTGCAGTAGTAGATGGAGCTTTCAGCTGCATTCTGGGGCAGCACGATGAGACAGGGAGAAAAGAACAGGTCATCTACTACCTGAGTAAGAAGTTTACCCCCATGAGGCACAGTACTCTTTGCTGGAGCATACCTGCTTCACTTTAACCTGGATAGCTCAGAAGCTGAGGCATTACTTTTGTGCCTATACAACATACCTCATATCGAGAATGGATCCTTTGAAGTATATCTTTCAAAAACCTATGCCCACTGGAAAGATGGCTAAATGGGAAATCCTGTTGAGAGAATTCGACATTGTCTATGTAACTCAGAAAGCAGTCAAAGGACAGGCAGTGGCAGATCATCTTTCTGAAAACCCTGTGGAAGGAGAATACGAACCCCTGAAAACGTATTTTCCCGATGAAGAGGTACTATTTGTGGGAGAAGACATTGCTAAGTCCTATGATGATTGGAGAATGTTCTTTGACGGAGCGGCGAATTTCAAAGGAGTCGGCGTTGGAGCCGTTTTGGTATCGAAAACTGGTAAGCACTATCCGGTATCAGTGAAACTCAGATTCCCCTACACCAACAACATAACGGAATATGAGGCTTGCCTATTAGGACTCAACATAGCCGTTGACATGAACATTCAGGAGCTGCTGGTGATCGGTGATTTAGATTTGCTTATGCACCAGGTACAAGGAGAATGGGCAACCAAAAATTCCAAGATATTACCATATCTGCACCATGTACAAGAATTGAAGAAAAGGTTCACAAAGATAGAGCTTCGACATGTTCCCAGAATTCAGAATGAGTTTGCCGATGCATTGGCCACTTTGTCATCAATGATACAACATCCAGACAAGAACTTCATTGATCCTATTCTAGTAAGGATCCATAGTCAACCGGCATATTGTGCTCATGTTGAAGAAGAAACAGACGGAAAGCCTTGGTTCCACGACATCAAAAGGTATCTGACAAAAGGAGAATACCCGGAGCATGCAAACCATACTCAGAAACACACGCTTCGGAGATTGTCCAACAATTTCTTCCACGGAGGAGGAACCCTATATAGAAGAACTCTTAATTTGGGATTATTGAGGTGTGTCGACCTGAAAGAAGCTTCTAAGTTGCTAGAAGAGATACATGCGGGAACCTGCAGCCTGCATATGAATGGCTTTGTCTTGGTCATGATGATACTCAGGGCCGGTTATTTCAAGATGGCCATAGAGATAGATTGCATCCGATATGTTCAAAAATGCTGCCAATTTCAAGTGCATGCAGATATGATAAAAGTGCCGTGAATAAGCTCAAAGAAACAAACTCACCTTGGCCATTCGCCGCCTGGGGAATGGATGTCATTGGTCCAATCGAGCCCACTGCCTCAAATGGGCATCGGTTCATCTTGGTAGCTATTGATTACTTCACCAAATGGGTCGAAGCAGCATCTTACAAAGTAGTGACTAAGAAGGTTGTGGCAGATTTTGTCCGCGACCGGATTGTTTGTCGGTTCGGAGTTCTAGAATCCATCATCACTAATAATGCCGCCAATCTCAATAGTGATCTGATGAAATCCATGAGCAAGACTTTCAAAATCAAGCACAAGAATTCCACAGCATACAGACCTCAAATGAACGGCGTCGTGGAAGCCGCCAACAAAAATATCATGAAGATACTAAAGAAAATGATATAGAATCACAAACAGTGGCACGAGAAACTACCATTCGCCTTACTGGGATACCGTACCACATTCCGCACATCAACTGGAGCAACACCCTATTTGCTGGTTTATGGTACTGAAGTTGTTATTCCCGCCGAAGTAGAGATTCCTTCCTTGAGGATCATACAAGAAGCTGAGCTCAACGACCCAGAATGGATAAAGAGCCGTTATGAGCAGCTAGCCCTCATAGACGGAAAAAGGATGAATGCGGTATGTCACAGACAACTTTATCAGAACAGGATGTCCAGAGCCTTCAACAAAAAAGTCAAGTCGAGACAGTTCACACTGGGGCAACTAGTGTTGAAGAAGATCTTTCCGCATCAGGATAAAGCCAAAGGGAAATTCTCTCCCAACTGGCAAGGTCCTTACATGATTCACAGAGTATTGACAGGGGGGCCCTCATACTCGCAGAAATGGACGGAGATATATGGCCAAAACCAATCAATTAAGATGCAGTCAAGCGATATTATGTGTAACTGTTTATGTTTTCCGCATATGATGTAATTGAACTACGCTCGACCTGATTCTCGTTTAAGAGGAGATGTAGGCAGCCCTGTGGGTTCAGTCACAATTCAATAAAATTTTTATTTTCCCCCACCATCAGAAACTGGGGCAATTTTGAGGAGGACCCTCAAAATTCCGAAGCAAGTTCAGCCGATTACAACATATACATCAGTCAGAAATGTTTGTCGTCTAACTGGGGCAGAATTTTGAGGAAGACCCTCAAAATTCTACGGCAGGAGAAGTCGCAACGTCTCAGATCGTGTCACAGTTACTGGTTCATCTAACCAATTAAACATATTTTTTACTATGACTTTGAAAACTACGCATGCTTGCTTTTGAAATAAATCTGTTTAGCAAACGCTACCCCCAATGATTTGAACAGGATCTTCAGATCGAGCAAAGCAAGTCAAGCAAGCCGATAGAGGCACGAACCGACCTCCCCCTTACAAGAACTCAGGATTTTTCTTTGAATGCAGGAACAAGGAATATGCACGCCTCGAAATCAAAACCTTCATAACAACAACGACATCGAATCCACTTCCAGCTAAGAAATACTTTGCTATCACTTACTATTTCTTCTCTTTGTATGAGACTAAGCTCTGTCTCAATCTTGCATGAGGCTAAGCCCTGCCTCAAGATTTGCATAAGGCTAAGCGTTGCCTTCCCTTTTCATGAGACTAAGCTCTGTCTCAATCTTGCATGAGGCTAAGCCCTGCCTCCATACCTGCATAAGGCTAAGCGTTGCCTTCCCTTTGCATGAGACTAAGCTCTGTCTCAATCTTGCATGAGGCTAAGCCCTGCCTCTATATTTTCATAAGGGTAAGCATTGCCTTCTCTTTTCATGAGACTAAGATCTGTCTCAATCTTGCATGAGGCTAAACCCTGCCTCCATATTTGCATAAGGCTAAGAGTTGCCTTCTCTTTGCATGAGACTAAGCTCTGTCTCAATCTTGCATGAGGCTAAGCCCTGCCTCCATATTTGCATAAGGCTAAGCGTTGCCTTCAATTCTGCATAAGGCTAAGCACTTCCTTCAATTCTGCATGAGGCTAATCCCTGCCTCTATATTTGCATAAGGCTAAGCGTTGTCTTCTCTTTGCATGAGAGTAAGCTCAGCCTCAATCTTGCATGAGGCTAAGTGACGCGTGGCTAGAATTCATGATTTTAAGCATTATATACCTTGCATTTTATGTGCTTTAATGATAAAAATACACGTCGTATGTGCCTAATGAAGTTTATTTAATGTGTAGGTGAGTTGGAAATGGAAGCCGAGCTAAATGAGAGCATAAACGTCGAAAAATACGCGCAAGAGTCAAATAGGAGCGATCCGGGACAAGCCTGGCGTTATCCAGGCGTTAGACCCCAAACGCCGGGGGTGCCTGGCGTTAGCCAGGCGTTAGACCCCAAATGCCAGGGTGCCTGTTTCGGTAAAGTCCGAGTTT
>ML424579.1:1924-43848 GCA_005239525.1 Nicotiana knightiana
CCCAAACTCCACCTTCACAACAATGTTATTACCCCTTACTTCTTTAAGCACAATTACATTAAGAGTCACCACATATATATTTTTCTTTCACAATAATACCACTATTTTTTTTCTATTTTTTTTCTTCTTTTTCTTTTTTTTTTCTTTCTCAAGTGACTATTACTTTTCAAAACAGTGCACCTTTCTCCTTATTTCAATTATTCCCCTAATAAAAACAACCTACCACCCCACACTTTAATTTTTCCATATTTCATTACATTTCCAGTGCTTACGAGATGTGACAAGGTTCAAATATATGATCGATTCAAACAAAGGGGTTATGGCTTGTAATGTGGTTGCCAAAGANGCAATGCACAGAATAGCATACAAATCTCACACACACATGAAACATAGCTCACTCAGGATTGGATCTATCACGACACTCCAGTCAAAGCCGTTAAGAAAATTTAAGAATCCACGATTTAAGGTGTTTATCTTGGAGTCAAAAAATTGAGCCTAAGCGTCACAACCAAAATACTGACTATTCTCAAGGCATCATGACGTTCCGAGATATTGCTACGATTAAGCCCTCAACCATGTGGTTACTACTCCTGAAAATTAAAAACTACCTACACCCAGTTCAATTAAAAACCCTTGGAAAAGAACCGCGGTCCAAATAAAAACCAAGGGGGAATTACTACACTACCTAAAACAAAAATCTTTTTGGTATTTTATTTAGACTTACTTCCCTCAAGAAAATTGTCTAATAGATCCATCGCCGGGAAAACCTTAATTTTTAAAGATAAATTATTACATTAATCTAACATAACTAAAATAGCATAGAAAGTTACCAGACAATCACCTCACCCCACACTTAAAATTGTGCATTGTCCCCAATGCGCACCCATACATACAAGAGGGTAAAAAAAAATTCCCTGGTAGGCCAAAGGCCGAATCACTAGCATCTTATGGGGTACTCAGACTTCTCCCAGGCCTGGTCCTTTGTGCGGGTACCTCACATTTAGTTCCAACCATCTGGTTTGCTGTTGCATCCTTCCAGTGGTTTTGCGTTCCGTGCTCCTAAAAAAGTTCAAAAAAAATTGACACTACAAAAATAATACAATTAGAAAAATACAATAAAACAAAATAAAATAAAGCAGTAAAGCTAGGTTGCGTCCCAACAAGCGCTTGATTTAACGTCGCGACACGACATGAATCACTTTCTGCCTCCACTTCGAACTTATGAATTGAGCCCCCAATTTGGCATCAAGTTTTCGGTTATGCTCCAAGGGTGGTGGAACAAATCTAATTGGCCCAAGCAACCATTGTACTATTTTACACTTCTTGGCATTTAGATGAGGTATGTAGTCGTGTCTTTCTGGCAAGAAAAATTCCAGAATGTAGGCATCTTGTTCCTCATTCCTTGACTCTTCAATTAGTTCGGATGACTCTATTTCCATATCATCATCCAAGCACAATGTGGAAAAATGTTTGTAGTGAGGACCAATGTGCTCAAACACATGAACTTCAGGACTTTCAACATCCTCAACATCAATCACACTAGAGTCGATTAAATTTGAATCCTCAACGTCCCTGGTTGACTCTAGTATTACTTCTTCAACATCGGAAAATTGGTTAGAGTGTTGGGTTTATACTTTGGACCCCTCCATTGGCATCTCAATTTCCATCTCTAATGTACACTGCTCCTGGCTACTATCCATAATATTGGCATATTGAGCATTAAAAGCTTCAACTAGTTGACTCGTTTGAGCCTCCAAGTTGCGAATAGTTTCATCTTGCCTTTGTACCCGCAGTTGTATCTCCTCCTGTTGTTCCAAAAGGCACTTCATCATATCCTCGATCCTTTTCAGGTCATCATCACTGGGTTCTTTGTTTCTATTAACTTCACAAGAAAAAGAAGAACCATCAAAGTAAGGGGTTGGGGGAAGATAAGAAATATAAGCAACACCATGAAAGTGATCATCTTGACCACCACACATATCACACAGATTCCACACATAATATTGAGTTGGTGCACATAACTCGCTCTCAGGAATATTTTGATAATTTTGCCCTGGGTGGCTTCCTCCATAATATGCATAACGAGGATCAAAAGTAAAATTACCAACATCCAAACCCTCATAATTCCACGATGCCATGTTTATTCAAATTAACAAATACAACTAAAATAAAGAAAATAAAAATCACATACTAAAAAAAATCAAACTTGAAACCTAGTAATATGTACACCTACAGCTACACTTGATAATACCGTTAAGTCCCCCACAACAGCGCCAAATTTTGATCACGCTCAACTATGTCGAATAAAAGACTAAGCGGACGTTGCAAATATAATCTGGGGTATTATGCCCAGAGTCGATCCCATAGGGAGTTAACGTATCAAGTAAGCTGTCAGAATACTAAACTTTCACTTGGTGTTGTTTAAACTACTACAACTGAATGAAAATATTAAAACTAAAGATTGACTACAATAAGGTGTAAACAATTATAATAAAGGTCTAAGGTTATGGTTTCGCCGGTCAGTGAAATTACTTCTCGGATACTTCATATAGCTTGATTAGTTGTCTCTATCAATCATGAACAATCTATCTACCATAAATCTCTCTCAAGTAATTATGATTATTTACCAGACGCATTCTCTCAAGTTACGCTAGCTAGATTGCATTACAGTTCACTTTAGATTGCACCCGAAGTATCGTTATTTCTAATCCAACTTCTAAAACCTCGGTTATGACTTTCGTCTATACTTCGGGAGTGATGTTGTTCAAACAACTTCCTAAATATGCACTCTCGCTCAAGTAGATACATAATAAATAGGAATAGCTAATTGAGGGGCCTTCAATCAACTACAACAAGAACGTAGTTGAACAAATAGAGATTAATCAACCAAAAACTATATTAATATCATAATAAGTTTATTCCCCAAAGGGTTCCACCAAAACCCTAGATTAAAGAAATTAGCTAAACATGTTCATAATAATCAAACCCAAAATAACTTGCATAATTAAACTACAAAGTAATGAATAAAAGATGTAAAAATCAATGTTTTGCTTCTCTGAGCCGTATTCCACAGGCGTCTCTTGTCTCTAATGGCATCCCCCTTCAAGTTGTGTTTTTGGGTCTATTTATATGTTTGGGATAAACCCTAAACATGTAGGAGACTTCTATTCAAACCGGGAAACACGTAAAATCTTCAAAACTCGAATTGGACCAGACCAGGGACCTGGCTTTTTGGCCCAAACGCTTGGATAAAGCCAGTCCAAGCCTGGCGTTATAGCTCTAACGCCTAGATAAAGCTAGGCCAGGCCTAGCCTTAAGGCTCAAACACCCGGCTATAGCCCGGTGCACTCCTCTTCGCCTCTTGAGCGTATTTTTGACGTTTTTGCATCCATTTAGCTCGGCTTCCATCTCCAATTCACCTACACATGAAATAGACTCCATTATGCACATACAAAGTGTATTTTTATCATTAACGCACATAAAATGTAAGGCATATAACGTGTTAAACAATGAATTCTAGCCACGCATCAGAGTGACTCTCACTATTTCAAACGGGCCTGACCATCTCGATTACAGCTTTCCAGGAAATAGTCTAAGCCTAGAAGTGAATAATAGTATCTTTTGGCCCGACTCAAAATGACGTGGATGTATATGTTTGTCATGCCATCTCTTGGTCTTTTCTTTGTAAAGTTTGGCATTTTCGTATGAGTGCAACCTGAACTCATCCAATTCATCCAACTGCAACAATATTTTCTCACCCGCGGCTTCAAGGTTCATGTTTAACTTCTTGATGGCCCAATACGCCTTGTGTTCAAGCTCTACGGGCAGGTGACATGCCTTACCATAGACCAGCTTGTACGGCGATGCCCCAATTGGTGTTTTGTATGCAATTTTGTATGCTCATAAAGCGTCATCTAACTTAGCAGCCCAATCTTTCCTGTTCACACTCACTGTTTTCTCTAGTATTTGCTTGATTTCTCTATTGGATACCTCTGCTTGTCCACTTGTTTGAGGGTGATATGTTGTTGCAACTCGATGATGGACCCCGTATTTAGGTAAAAGGTTATTCAACAACCGATTGCAAAAATGGGTTCCTTCATAACTAATCAAGGTCGTGGAGTACCAAATCTGGAGAATATATTCTTCTTCACAAACGCAGCGACAACCATGGCATCATTCGTCGGCAATGCAATTGCCTCCACCCATTTCGACACGTAGTCAACTGCCAGCAAAATTTATTTATATCCCCTGGATGATGGGAATGGACCCATAAAATCTATCCCCCATACATCAAAAATATCTACCTCCAAGATATTATTCAAAGGCATCTCGTGCTTCCTTGTTATCGTTCCTGTTCTCTGGCACTGGCCACGCTTTTTAACAAATGCGTGGGTATCTTTGAATAGTGTTGGCCAAAAGAAACCAGATTGTAGCACTTTCGCTGCTGTTCGATCGCCACTATGATGGGCCCCATATGGTGATGCATGACAATCAAATCGCACCATTTCCACTTCTATATCAGGAATACATTTCCTCATTAACTGATCATCACATTCTTTGTACAAGTAGGGCTCATCCCAGTAGTAGGACTTCACATCGCGTAAGAACCTTTTCCTTGCTTCAAATTTTATTTCCGGAAAAGTACCCCACTCACCAAAAATTCACATAATCGGCATACCACGGAGGAGGGACTTGGGTTATAGCAAAAAGTTGCTCATCAGGAAAGACTTCTTTAATATCTCCACCTTCCTCAACATGATCATGATTTTCCAGCCTTGACAGGTGGTCAGCTACTTGGTTATCAGTGCCCTTTCGGTCTCTTATCTCCACATCAAATTCCTGCAACAATAAAACCCAGCGCATCAATCTAGCTTTAGACTCCTTCTTTGTAAATAAATACCTGATTGCTGCGTGATCTGTGTGGACAATAACTTTTGTGCCCACCAAGTATGCCCGGAATTTTTCAAAGGCCCACACCACAACTAACAGCTCCTTTTCAGTGGTGGTGTAATTCTGTTGTGAATCATCGAGGGTCGTACTCGCATAGTAGATGGAATAAAACACCTTGTCTTTCCTTTGGCCTAGCACTGCCCCAATTGCATGGTCACTTGCATCACACATAAGTTCAAATGGTAGTGACCAATCAGGTGCAACAATTATGGGGGCAGTTACCAATTTCTTCTTGAGCTCCTCAAATGCCTTCAGGCAGGGTGCATCAAAATTGAACTTGATATCTTTTTCCAGCAACCTGCACAATGGAGTAGCAATTTTAGAGAAATCTTTAATAAAGCGCCTATAAAATCCTGCGTGTCCCAAGAAACTCTGGACACTCTTCACTGAATTTGGTGGAAGTAGTTTCTCAACTACTTCCACTTTTGCCTTATCAACTTCGATGCCACTTTTAGATATTCTATGATCCAAGACAATGCCTTCCTGCACCATGAAGTGACACTTCTCCCAATTTAACATCAGATTTGTTTCTTCACAACGGGCCAACACCATGCTCAAGTTTTTCAAACAGTCATCATAAGATTCCCCAAAGACTGAGAAGTCATCCATAAACACTTCTACGAATATTTCCACCATGTCGGTGAAAATCGCCATCATACATCTCTGGAAGGTGGCTAGTGCATTGCAAAGACCAAATGGCATTCGCTTGAAGACGAAGGTGCCATAAGGGAAAGCAAATCTGGTCTTCTCCTGATCCTCTGGGCATATGAAAATTTGATTGTAACCTGAATACTTATCCAAAAAACAATAATATTCATGCCCTGCTAACCTTTCCAGCATTTGATTAATGAATGAGAGTGGAAAATGATCCTTGCGGGTTGCTTTGTTGAGCCTTCGATAATCTATGCAAACTCTCCAACCCGTGATAGTGCGGGTAGGAATTATCCCATTTTTCTCATTCTCAATCACGGTCATCCCTCCCTTTTTGGGTACACATTGACCGCGCTCACCCAATTGCTGTCAGAAATAGGAAAGATGATGTCTGCATGCAGCAATTTTATGACTTCTTTCTTCACTACTTCTTTCATAATGGGATTCAGCCTCCTTTGCTTCTCAACACTCGGGCGATGTCCATCTTCCAAAAAGATTTTATGCATGCAAAATGATGGGCGGATTCCTTTAATATCTGCAATGGTCCACCCAATTGCCTTTTTGTGCTCACGAAGTACCCTAAGCAATTTTTGTTCTTATGTATTGGTCAGGCTGGATGATATGATCACAGGCAATGTTTCAGAGTTCCCCAAATAGGCATAGCGTAAATGTGTTGGAAGAGTTTGAGTTCCAGCTTTGGAGCCTCTTCAATAGATGGCTTAGGAAGGGTTAGAGTAACAGGCTTATTCAACTCTTCAAATTTTCCTAGCCGGTGGAGGTAAATGCAGGACACCTCAAGAATTTTCTCAATATCTTCCCTTGTTTCATCCTCACAGTCTTCTGCATCCCCAACCAACACTCGCTAAAGAGGGTCAATAGGATTCATGTAGGGAACCATGGATTCTGATTTGCTTTCGACTACAGAAATCATGGATAATTCTTCATAGTGGACATGTAACTTGAGTGCCCTATAAACATTAAACACCTCCACTCGATCACCAACACGCATTATCATCTTCCCTTCACACACATCGATAATAGCTCAGCCTGTAGCTAGAAATGGACGCCCCAAAATAAATGGGACTTCCAAATCAGGCTCATAGTCCAAGATAATGAAATCATCTGGGAATATGAATGATCCCACCTGAACCAGCACATCTTCAATTACTCCCTCAGGATGGGATAGGGAGCGGTCAGCCAATTGTAAAATCACTAGTATTGGGCGTGGTTCACCCAATCCCAACTGCTTGAACACAGATAGTGGCATCAAATTAATACTTGCCCCAAGATCGCACAGAGCTCGCCCGACTGCATGCTTACCAATTGAGATTTGGATAGTAAAGCTAACCAGATCTTTTAATTTCTAAGGTAGCTTGCTTTGAATTCTTGATCTAACTTCCTCAGTGAGTGCCACTGTTTCAAACTAAGTCAGCCTTCGTTTATTGGCCACAATGTCCTTGATATACTTAGCATATTTGGATATCTCCTGCAGAATGTCTACCAGTGGAATATTGATTTGTACCTGCTTTAATAGATCAAGAAACTTTTTGTATGCTGCATTATCTTTCACCTTTTGCAACCTTTGAGGGAATGGAGGGGGTGGCCTTGCAACAAATGGTGGCGGTTGCTCAACACTCGCCTCCTTTGCTGGCTTATCTGATTCTTTCGGGTTGTTTGAATTTGATTCAATAGTGGTTGGTCTCTCATCAAAATTTACCTACTTTCTCTGACTGGGCTGGACTGTCTCCAATTTCTTCCCATTCCTCAATGATATAGCATTAACAAGTGCTTTAGGATTAGCTTCAGTGTCACTTGGAAGAGCCCCAATTCGTCAGGTATTTTGAGAACTGGCGAGTTGCCCCAGTTGACGTTCTAAGTTTCTTATGGCTACAGTCTGGGCTTGGTGATCAGCCATTATTTTCTGATTGAAATCAAGTTGGTCATTCATCATCTCTTCATAATATCCTCAAGGCTTGCTGATGGTTCAGCTTGAGGTGGTTTGTACTACTGTTGAGGTGTTGGATGCCTGTAATTATGCTGAGTGCTCTGATTTCCACCCCAAGAGATGGGTGGTTTCTCCAGTTGGGGTTATAAGTGTTTCCATATTGATTTGCTTGTCCCCTATTAGCATTACCCACAAAGCAGACAAACTCTGGATTAACTGGGCATAACTCACTTGAATGACCCTCTCCACAGATTTCACAAAATACCTGAATCTGTTGCACTGGTTGGGCCTGTTGCATTGATTGAGATTGTTGCTTGTTAATGATCAGGTTCATCTGATTGACTTGGTTAGTCAATGTGGAAATCTGAGCTGACAATGCTGAAACCACATCTAGTTCAAGAACCCCTAGTGATTTCTGAACCATATTTCTCCCCATCTCACCTTGCCAGTCTAGATTGCTTTTGGAGAATTTATTCAGTAATGCAAATATTTCATCATAATTCTTCTCCAACACCTGACCTCCGGCTGCTGCATCTACCACAATTTTTGTTTGAGGATGGAGCCCTTCAATGAAAGTGTGAACTAACACCTCGTTTGACTGATTGTGATGAGGGCAGTCTCTGAGTAGTCCCTTGAACCTTTCCCATGCTGAATATAAAGATTCACCCGTTTTCTGTCGAAAGGAAACTATCTCACTCCTGATCTTTGCAGTTTTTCCTGAAGGAAAGAACCTTGCCAGAAATTTCCTCGCCAAATCGTTCCATGTTGTAATGGAATTAGCTGGTTCTGCCTTCAGCCATCGCTTTGCTTCGCCCAATAGAGAGAATGGGAAAAGCGTAAGCCTCACATAATCTGGCGTGACCCCATTAGTGATATAAGTATCACTGATTTCCAAGAAATTTAGAATGTGCTGTTGTGGATCCTCGTGTGGAAGACCCATAAACTGCCCGTTTGCATGAAGTAGCTGGATCATGCTCTGTTTCAGCTCAAAGTGCCCAGTGATTCTGGGCTTCATGATACTGGAGGTGACATTAACAATGCTTGTCATTGCCACCTCCTGAACAGCCATGTGTTGTTCCTCTGCCATATTCACAGGAAATCGGATGAAGTCCTGAAGATTGTTTGTATCTCTTGCTTCTCGCAATCTCCTGTGAAATGATCTCTCAGGTTCGGGGTCAAAGCCGTCAAGTCTNCCAGTGATTCTGGGCTTATGATACTGGAGGTGACATTAACAATGCTTGTCATTGCCACCTCCTGAACAGCCATGTGTTGTTCCTCTGCCATATTCACAGGAAATCGGATGAAGTCCTGAAGATTGTTTGTATCTCTTGCTTCTCGCAATCTCCTGTGAAATGATCTCTCGGGTTCGGGGTCAAAATCGTCAAGTCTATCCTGGCTTCTGACCCTACCCATTCACTCGAAGTTCCTGAGATTAGAGAAAAAATCACGGGACGTTAGACTCAATGAAATAAACAATTAAAGCAAGTAACTAAAAAGTCGTCTATATTCAAGTCCCCGGCAACGGCGCCAAAAACTTGTTGGTCCCAATCGCACAAGCAAGTATACGTGGTCGTAGCAAGTAATATAATGTTAAATCAAATGTCAAACCCACAGGGACTTGCGTAAACTACTTATTGAATCACTCTAATTGCTATTTAATCGAGCCAAAACAAAATCCACGAATATAACTAATTTATTCTACGATTGTATGAACTAATTATCAAGTAACGAGATTATTGTTGTGTGTTCAATAGAAACAAATATTCCAGGGTTGTGATCAATTCACCATTCATATTTCAATCTAATTAACTCTCACTTTCATATAATTCACTCATGGTTGCTAATTAATCGATAGTTGCTCTCGTAGACTTCTCCCGAAGTACTACTCGCCTATTCTCAATAGATTAACGCCTATATTCCTATGAAATTAATACATTAGAACGCACTAAGATTACAATGTTTAATTAAGCACGGTGACTAGGTATATTCCTATCCTAACCACAAATCCGCTCCCCTGAAGGGTTAAGATCGCGCTCTCTTCAATTCTTCTCTAATCTATATACGGCTTTCCCAAGCATAACATAGATAGTATATAGAACCTAATTGCTGGCCAAACAATTAAGCAATTAAACGCAGAATTGAAGAAACAACCATATATTGAGCGAATTATAATCAAGGTTAAGTTAATATCGAATAACAATATTCATGGCTAAACCACAACCCCAGAACAATGGGTGTTTAGCCACTCATACTAGAATTAAATAATTGCATAAGTTTTGCATAAATGGAAAATACTAGATTAAGATGAAGAAAACTGATAATCCTTTGCTTCCTCAATGATCTTATGTGTATATTCTCTCCAAAAAAGGCATCCTCTCCTCAAAGTTGTGTTGTTGGGTCTATTTATATGTTTGGGACAAATCCTAAACGTGTAGGAGACTTCTGTTCCAACCAGGAAACACTTAAAAACCTTTAAAACTCAGAGTTGGTTGGAGCAGGCACCCAGGCGTTAAGCCCCAAACGTCCCCTTAACGCTTGGGCAGGCCTGGCGTTAGGGGGCCAAACTCCTGGCTAACGCCAGGGTCACCCTAGCCTTAAGGGCCAAACTCCCCCTTAACGCCTGGGCATGCCTGGCTTTAGGGTCCAAACGCCCGGGTATGGCCCGGGTCACTCCTTTTCGACTCTTGAGCGTATTTTTGACGTTTATGCACCCATTTAGCTCGGCTTCCATCTCTAATTCACATACACATGAAATAGACTCCATTATGCACATATAATGTGTATTTTTATCACAAAAGCACATAAAATGTAAGGTATATAATGGTTAAAACTAGGAATTCTAGCCACGCATCAACCTTCTTCGATTACGGATTTTGAGAGTTGAATGACAGTCCCCAAGCTGAATTCGTCGTCCTCGACTTATGATCCCAAATTTGCAAGGGCATCGGCTTCACTGTTCTGTTCTCGAGGTACATGCTGGAAAGTCCATTCTTTAAAACGGTGTAAAGCCACCTGCAGCTTATCCAAATACCTTTGCTTTCTATCCTCTCGAACCTCGAAGGTTCTATTCACTTGGTTTACTACCAGTAGGGAGTCGCATTTGGCTTTGATGACTTCTGATCCCAAGCTCTTAGCTAGTTCGAGACCTGCAATCATGGCCTCGTACTCGGTCTCATTGTTAGTCAACTTGGAAGTTTTAATAGATTGCCTAATTGTATTGCCTGTGGGCCTCTTTAAAAGGATGCCTAATCCGAACCTTTTCACATTCAAAGCGCCGTCTGTAAAAATGCTCCAAATCCCCGATGATGTACCTGATTTCATCAAAAGTTCTTTTTCAACTTCAGGTACGATGGTCGGCGCGAAGTCGGCCACAAAATCTGCTAAAATTTGAGATTTGATGGTCGTTCGGGGTTGATATTCGATATCATACCCACTGAGTTGGCCCATTTGGCCAATCGGCCCAATAGTTCGGGCTTATGTAAAAATATTACGAAGTGGGTAAGTGGTTAATACATATATGAGGTGGCATTGAAAATATGGTTTTAGTTTCCTAGAGGCGCTTATTAGAGCAAGTGCCAATTTTTCTAAGTGTGAATATTTAGTTTCTGCCTCTCCTAGAGTTCGGCTTACGTAATAAACATGAAATTGTGTACCTTTCTCTTCTCGAACTAGGACATCACTTACCGCGATTTCCGAGACTGCCAAGTATAAGTAGAGTTTTTCATCTGCCTTTGGAGTATGGAGCAATGGTGGGATTGAGAGGTATCATTTCAATTCTTCTAACACCTGTTGGCATTCTAGGGTCCAGGCGAAATCATTCTTCTTTTTGAGTAGAGAGAAGAACTTATGGATCCGATCTGACGATCTCGAGATGAATCGACCTAAGGCAGCTATCTGCCATGTCATTCTTTATACGTATTTAATGTCGTACACGACAGTGATGTCTTCGATAGCCTTGATTTTATTGGGGTTGATCTCGATCCCTCGATTTGACACCATGAAGCCAAGGAACTTCCCCGATCCGACCCCGGAAGCACATTTCTTGGGGTTAAGCTTCATGTTGTATTTTCTCAATATCTTGAATGTTTCCTAAATGTTCAAATGGTCCTCTGCACGCATGGGTTTAACTAGCATATCATCAATATATACTTCCATTGACTTACCTATTTGTTCTTCAAACATTTTATTTACTATGTGTTGGTAGGTAGCACCTGCGTTTTTAGCCCAAAAGGCATTACGTTATAGCAATATGTTCCATACTTAGTGATGAATGAAGTATTTTCTTGGTCTTCGGGGTTCATTTAGATTTGATTGTACCCGGAATAGGCATCGAGAAAACTAAGGATCTCGTGGCTGGCCGTGACATCAATCATACGATCGATGTTAGGCAGAGGGAAAGAATCTTTCGGGCATGCCTTGTTCAAATCCTTATAATCTACACACATCCTAAGTTTGTTCCCTTTTTTAGGGACCACGACTACATTGGATCCTATATTGAGAAGTTTAGTTAACTCGTCCTTGATGAATGCGTGTTTTACCTCGGACTGGGGCCTTCTCTTTTGTTTCACTGGCATGAACTTCGGGTCCAGGCTCAATTGATGTGTTGTTATTTCTGGTGGGATCCATGTCATGTCTAAGTGGGACCAAGAAAAACAATCTATGTTATCAATAAGAAATTTAATGAGTTTTTTCCTGAGTTCGGGGGTTAGCCCAGTTCCCAAGTATACCTTTCGCTCGGGCAGGTACTCGATCAATATAACCTGTTCCAGCTCTTCGACTGTCGATTTGGTGGCGTCGGAATCTTCAGGAATAACGAAGGTTCGAGGGGTCCAAACATCTTCAGCTTCTTCTTCCTCTATTTCATGTTTCTCCGATTCAGTCGAAGCAGGTGGCTATGATTGCTATTTGGCCTCCTGTTTTCTTTTAGTGTATGATCCCTTCGATGTTGACAATGCCGATATTGGTATTACCTCATCGGCCACGAATATTTCCTTTGCAGCATGTTGCTCCCCATATACTATTTTCACCCAGTCTGTCGTCGGGAATTTCATCATTTGGTCATATTGTGAATCCAGGGCCTCCCGAGTAGGGCATTGTACCTCATATCGCACTCGATTATAGGAACTTGGTTTTTTGGATAGTTCTAGCCACGTTCACCGGTAGGATGATTTCTCCTTTAGTTGTTTCGCTGGCCATATTGAAACCGTTCAAGATCCGAGCTGCGAGCACGATTTGGTCTTGTAGGCCAAGCTGCTCCACGACCCTCAATCGAATGATATTCTCCGAGCTACCTGGATCCACTAAAACACGCTTAACTTGAACTTTATTTAGTAACATAGAAATTACCAAACCGTCGTTTTGAGGTTGAGAAATTCCTTCTGCTTCCTCGTCTTTGAATGATACGATGCCCTATGGCACATAGTCTCGAGTCCATTTTTCCCTAGTAATCGATACCTTAGTGCGTTTGAACAGGGGCCCTCGTGGAATATCTAACCCGCCGACGATCATATGGATTACATGTTGTGGCTCCTCCTGTTCGTTTTTCTTGTTGACGTCCCTTTCTTTGAAATGATTCTTGGCTCGATCACTTAGGAATTCTCGAAGGTGGCCCACGTTGAATAAACGGGCTACCTCCTCTCTTAGTTGCCTACAATCTTCGGTTCTATGGCCATGCGTGCCATGATACTCTCACATCAAATTGGGGTTTCTTTAGGAAGGATCGGTCTGTATGGGGCTGGGCCATCTAGTATCTTTGATTCTTCCAATTGTCGATACAATGCCTAATGCATCGACATTAAAATTATACTCTGATAACCGAGGTGCCTCTGTAGGATCAGCATACTTATCAAAACCACTTTTTCTCATAAGTCCCCGAGAATTCTGTCCTTAATCACTTCTCCGTTCATTTCGGGCAAAATTGCGTCCTAGGCCACCGCTCCTGCGATATGTGATGTATGGTTGATATCAGTCTTTGTTTGACTGTGGCTCCCTATCGACGTCCCAATGATTTTTGGCCACAGACCTGTTCGGATATACTGAACCGGAAGGAGTTCCTAATTGGTCATCCCCCACCCTGATCTTCGATTGGTACCAATTATGTACATCGGCCCAGGTCACCGAAGGATATTCGATCAAATTTTTCTTCAGTTGACGTGATACTATTGAACTTCGTGCATTCAACCCCTGAGTGAAAGCTTGAATAGCCCAATCATCTGTGACTAGTGGCAACTCCATGCGTTCCATTTGAAATCGGGACACAAACTCCCTCAGCATTTCATTATCCTTCTATTTTACTTTGAAAAGGTCCGATTTTCTCGTCGCAACCTTTATGTCCCCGGCATGTGCCTTTACGAAAGAGTCTGTTAACATGGCAAATGAGTCTATGTAATTTGGCGGTAGATTGTGGTACCAAATCATTGCCCCCTTCGATAGAGTCTCTCCAAACTTCTTCAATAAAGCAGATTCAATCTCATCATCTTCCAAATTGTTACCTTTGATGGCACATGTATAGGAGGTGACATGTTCGTTGGGATCGGTGGTCCCATTGTACTTAGGTATATCCGGCATACGAAACATTTTTTGAATGGGCTTCAGAGCCTCACTTGGAGGGAACGGCTTCTGTACAAATTTCTTCGAATCCATCCCTTTCAAATTGGCGGTGCCCCTGGTATCTAATCGACTCAGAAGTTGTATGTTTCTACTTTTTTATCATTAGCTTCAATTTTCTTCTCTCCCGACTCAATCCTTTTGGTGAGCTCCTCGAGAATTTTCATTATTGCAGGATCGGTCCCCGATTCGTTATTAATCGACCTCTCCAGTGCTGGCTCGGTACTGCGGGTGGCTTCTGCTTCGACCCTACTCGGAGTTCTATGTTGATTTTGTAGCTGTGCAATAGCGGCTTGCTGTGACTGTAGCATTTCAAATATTACCTAGAGACTGACTCCTCCATCTCCTCCGCCCTGTGCACCTTGGCCACCAGATCGGCCTTCTCTACGTACACTCCCTTCGGGGTCTGCACCCAGGCTCGCGTTCAAAGCAATGTGCGAACTGACGTCGGTTGGGTTGGCACAGCGAATTGAAGTAAACTCGAGGTGATATTGTAAGAACAGTAAAGGATGAGCAACTCAGAAGAACAGTAGGTAAAGTGAATAGCGAGATATAAAATGATTGTATATATTTTTCTTAGTTAGATGTCCTGGTTACAAATGAATGGAATCCCTCTTTATATATTAGAGGAGTCCTAATTAAGGTACACTTATAACTATAGTAGGAAATTGTATCAACAACTGATTAACCGCTATAGATTTGATCCGTTCCGAGATTCATGCCACGATCCTCGATAAATAGCGGATATTTTGCTCTTTCTGTTATAAAGCTATGCTGATATTACTCAGAGTCTATCTCTTTCTGGCCTCGACTGATATTGACCTCGATCTGGAAAAAGGCTTCAGTCTCGAAATTGACGTCCTAGCTCTTTGATGTAACATTTCTTTCTTGACCAAAATAGAGAAACCGGGTAGCCCCGATTTCCACCGTATACACTACCAAAGTAGATACGTAGTACATTTTTTTCTTGGTTTCACTAGTTGGTATCCAAATCCCATTATTCGTGAAATTTAATACTCTAGTTGATTGGCTACTTGAATTTTTACTTGGTTGGTTAGGATTCGATATTTTCACAGTAATCCCTTCTCCATTTCTCCTTTTCCTCCCCTATGTACATTTTAAAAACAAATCTCGTTATCCTGACTAATTTGAAGTTGCATCCACTATCAGAGAAAAACTCTGTTATAATACTGTATTTAATACAAGTATTGTATCATTTTACTTCTAAAAATTAACACTAATTCGGGCTATGGCTTGTGTTGGGCTGAATTGAGGGTAAGGGGACATTTGCACCTATACCCGCTTTTTGAGTCACGTTTTAACTTGTACCCGCTTTGCAAAATAATTGCAAGCGTACCCACTTTTCTCGTAAACTTCAGGCATACGATCCTAAAGTAGCAAAGGAAATCATGCAAATTTCAGCATTCTAGTAGACGGGCCTGAAGTTGTTTGTAATTGCTCAATTTAAGCATTCTACTAGCTGAAGTTTTGTTCTCTATTTGCTGTACTTCAACATGTTTTAGCTGAAGATTTGTCCTGGATTCAATAGTTTTGTCGTAAAGCTTTTTCAAAAACTTCAGCAGAAGATGCTGAATTTTATTAGTTCATTTGTAAAAATTTCAGTACTAAATAAGCTGAAGTTTTGTCCTGGATTCATTAGTTCTGTCATAAAGCTTTTTCATAAACTTCAGCAGAAGTTGCTGAAGTTATTTAGTTCATTTGTAAAAACTTCAGTACTAAATAAGCTGAAGTTTTGTCATGGATTCATTAGTTTTGTCATAAAGCTTTTTCAAAAACTTCAGCAGAAGATGCTGAAGTTATTTAGTTCATTTGTAAAAACTTCAGTACTAAATAAGCTGAAGTTTTGTCATGGATTCATTAGTTTTGTCATAAAGCTTTTTCAAAAACTTCAGCAGAAGATGCTGAAGTTATTTAGTTCATTTGTAAAAACTGCAGCACTAAATAAGCTGAAGTTTTTGTCCTACGGTCGTACTAGCTGAAGTTTTGTTCACTATTTGCTGAACTTTAGCATGTTTTAGCTGAAGTTTTTCGCGTAAACTTAATGTTGGATGAAGTTTTTGTTTTTAATTGCTGAACTTTAAGCATTCTACTAGCTGAAATTTTATTCTCTATTTGCTGAACTTCAGCATGTTTTAGCTGAACTTTTGTTCTCTATTTGTTGACAAACTAATTAAACACCTCATTAATAGAAATCACTGGAGAAACAGGATATCCTAATCGGCATTGGAAGAAACACAAGATAGACCATCTTTGTAAATAAAAATTTAAAATAAGAGTGCCATAATAGTTCAACTTTCAAAGCTTAGTGTAAGAATTGCATCAATAAAGCAACAATCAGCTTGCTGTTTGATATTCCATTCCTGGATCAATCTGAATTCATTGCAAATATAATAAATACAGACAATAAATTATAAATCGATGAAGAAAAGTTCTAAAATGCTGTTTCAACAAAAATAGCAGTCACTATGAGCAAATCAGCAGTAAAATATACTACAAATTATAAAAAATGAAGAGTAGAATAAAGAGTAGAAAAGAAAGGAGGAAGAATAGAGCGCATAGGTAGCAGGAAGAAGGAGATGCCTGAAATTGTAAAAATTAGGATATAGGTTAAATAATTTTAAAAATATGAGTATAGATTAAATGTGAGCGACAAAATAGGGTGCCCCGTGCAATTTTTATGGGAGTAAGTGCACATACAGTCATTCTCAGGGATGCTATTTATGAATTAGTCAGTACTTATTTTGTCATAAATTTTAAACTAAAAAACTTAACTTCAGGACCACTCAAGACAAAATATCCTAAAAAATTAAAATTTAGAACGCACCAATTAATTTCTAAATAGCAACCATTTAGAGTGACTACCTGGTGTCATTTAGACCAGAATTGGACAGCTTAACTAAGTCAAATACACATGGCTCAAATTGTGAAGACCAAAAGATAATTACGTCGGTTGGCATGGGCCTTCATTCTTGCGAATCCCATGTTATTCTTTTGTTATATTTGAAAAAGTCATTTGCTCTCTCCTTAATCGCCTAATTTATGTGTTAAACGTGTAACTGTTACACTATAAATTTTAAGTTGTGACTATTTCTACTGTGGGTATAAATTTTGATATTTCCTACAGCAATAGGAGAACCAGATAAAGCACTAATTTAAGATCCAGATAGATGAGCAAAAGATACTGTTAATTAAATCAGAATATACGGAAAAATATTGAACAGTAAAAAGTCGGTCGTGCAATGAATGAATGAACTACAAAATACAGATAATGTACAACTGTGCGGTCGTTAATGTTAACGAAGTGTCATGTACACTTTCAATTTGAAAAGAAATTCTTAGCAACTACCTCAAGATAATGATTGCAATGTTGACTTTTGTTTTTTTAAGAAATTATAACCTAAGGAGTCGTTTGATAATGTAGGGATTAACAATATAAAAATTCATAGTGCAAGAGAAATATTTCATTTCCTCCGTTACAATTTACATTATGTATGTTATTTATTAATATGTTAAAAAAATATTATATTTAAAAACAATTAAATTTAATTTTTTTTTACTCATTTAACCTTTAATGAAAAACTTTTTTAATCATACAAGTATCATGACACAATTCTATAAATCTTTTATCCCTTAAGTTTTTAGCACTACAAGTGCTAAAAGTTTCTTTTCTCTTTCAATTATTTTTCAAATTAAACTACCCCATCTAAATTGAAACAAATGGAGCAAAAATTATCTTTCCTTATAGGGGCGGATGCACATGGGTGAAAGCGGTGTCATTCGAAACTGTTTTGCCGGAAAAAAATATTAAATATTTATACTAATATTCTGTAAAAATAAGCAATATATAATAATGACATAGTTTTTGGCAAAGAGTACTTCTTGGTTTATTGGCCAAGCTTATGTTTGGGTTTGTAAAGATTGTAGGTTCGATGTTGGACCTAGATATTCTAATTTTTAAACATTTTCGAGCGAGCATTTTTATTAAAAATTTGAGGCAAGAAGAATCGAACCTACACCTCCTTTTGCAAATAATATTCAATTAAATCATTGGCCAAGGCTTTCAGCTTGTGAAAATATGGTATTAGATAATATTTATTTATTATTATTATATATAAATACGACACCACTAACAAAAAAATTTATATACACACCCATGTTTCCTTACACGTTACCATTTTGCTAATTGTATTAAAAACTTATTACTATAATGTTAGGATTGTCAGTACAATCTAAGTTTGTTAACTATAGTAAGTGTTAGTTTTGACTATAATGCAAGAGCATAGAGACTTGCAAGTTACAAAGTATGCTCTTGTTTACTGAAATGGTAATTCTTTAGGACATGCTGGTAGAATTATCTGGAGTTTATTTTATTGATTGTCTTTTTTATTATTAATTTTAAAAGACCAGTCATATATATATTTGGAGATTGGTTGAGAGAAACATGTAATAGACCAGCCCACGATGGTATTTTTTGCTTTTAAGCATAGGCATGCTCACCTTTAAATTACACGTCATTAGGTGTTACATATACTTCTTAGGTAAAACTTTACATGCACCAATTGTTTACACATTTAATAGTTCTGACATCATATGTAACAATTTCGCCCACGAGCATTGTTATACACATTATACGTCGGCTTACACGACTTTAAAACAAGCCACTAGTATTAAAGGCTTGCTTCTTTATGTATCCAGATTTGCTAATGTGAAAATTGCTCAAGATATGATAACAAGAAAAAAAAAATGATTCAGAAGATGAATTATTTAAAAGATGTCAGAAACATTTAGTACAAAAATTTAAATCAATATTATTGGCCCAAGAAATTGAATGGTTTTAAAGATTGATAAAGTGACTCAAAGATGAACCAGGTCCATCACTGGAGACATAGACACATGCAAAGTTAAGGCACGTGAGGTGCGCATGCAGGAGATAAACGAAATCTGGGAAATAACGAGATACCTCTTGATCGAAAAGAACGCAAAATGATAAGGAGAAGGACTCCTTATTCAGTAAGAACAAAATCAAAGATAAGGAAGGATTAGAGGAGTTGAGATTAACTAGAGCTCTTCCACAAAGGAAGAGTAGCATTAGAACTCTAGTAAATCTCTCATCTACTAATCCTATATATTGCAGATTGTTCTTGTTTTACAGGTACGCACAAAAGCAGAAGTTAAGCAAGAATTGAGAGCAAAATTAGCAAGGCAAATTTTGCAAGCAGTTCGTGTGAGATTTAAGTGTGCGACTCTGAAGCTACTTGAACCAGATAGAAGAATCAGTTCCAACTGTTGTCTTTTAGTCTAGTTACTTGTAGTAGGTGATTTCAACTTGTACCTTTCAGCTTTATCTAGAAGCGTTTGTAATAGATACTGTGTGTTTTCAAGTTATAGCTAACTTGGAGTTTGTCGCAAAGAGCTAGAGGCTAGTTTGCTACAAAAGGATTATAGGTAATCCTAGGTTTACAAAAGAGTTTTTGTAAATGATGTTTAGCTCACTGATTTAGTAAAAGAGTTTGGGGAAAATCCTACTGGGAAGTAGGTCATAGTTTTTCACCTTTGAGCCAGGTGTTTTCCACATAAAAATCTCTGTGTTCTTTAGTTTCTGTATTTATTATTCCACAAACAGTAGAGGTTGAAACACATAGAAGAACTTGGTCCTTTTATAACTAGTGCACGCAAAAATCGGACAACACACAAATCACCCCCCTCTTGTGTGGTATTGACATTTAGAACATCAATTGGTATCAGAGCGGGTTATCCTTGAAGAGTCTAACACCTTAGGAAAAGATCAAGATGAGTGCACCACCTGGGAACTGGAAAGGACAATCAACTGCTAGGCCTCCACTCTTCAATGGCCAGTACTATTCCTGGTGGAAGAACAGGATGAGAGACCATATAATTGGAGAAGACTACGAGCTATGGGATATTGTTACTGATGGTCCTTTGGCCACCATGAAGACAAATGCTGAAGGAATAGATGTGCCAAAGACAAGAGCTAACTGCACTGCTGAGGATTTGAGAAAGTGGGAAAAAAATGATAAGGCTAAGAAGTGGCTTGTGTGTGGACTTGGTCCAGATGAGTACAGCAGAATTCAAAGTAGTACTACTGCCAAGAAAATTTGGGACACCTTGAAAGTGGCTCATGAAGGAACTTCTCAAGTAAAGAGATCCATAGGTACTCTACTATATTCTCAATATGAGAATTTCTCTATGAAGTAAGGAGAGACCGTTCAAGAGATGTACACTAGGTTCACTACATTGACTAATGAACTAAAATCTCTTGGAAGGACTCTTCTTGAGGAAGACAAGGTTGAGAAGATTTTGACAAGTGTTCTGCCAATCTCTTGGGAGAGTAAGATCACTGCAATTCAGGAATCCAAGAACATTTCATCTCTCAAACTGGATGAGCTAATTGGAAATATCACTGCCTATGAACTTAGAAGACAAACAATGAAGATGGATGCTCCCATAAAGGAAAGAAATCTAGCACTAAGAATCACTGAGGGAGAAGAACTAGAGGAAGATGAAATGTCTATGATCACCAAGGACTTCAAAAATTATTTTATGAGAAGAAAAGGCACCTCAAGAGGTGGAAATTACAACAAGGTAAGGGCACCAGAAAAATCCACTAATGAGGGCTGCTACAAATATGGGAAAACTGATCACCATATCAAGAACTGCCCTCAGTGGGAAGTTGAATGGAAAAGGGAAAGGTCTGAACGAAGGAACCGAAAGAAGGAACATGTTCATCCCAAGAAGAACAAAATATCAACAAAGGTTATGGTTGTTGCTTGGGAAGAAAGTTCAGATGAAGAATCAGATGATGAAGATGGAGATGAACAAGCACTCATAGAAATTGGTGAATCAAATGAGGAATCTCATGAGGAGTTTGATGTATGTATATTCCATCTCAAAGACAAGATTAAGTTCCTATCCAAAGAGAAACTCTTTGAATTATTTCTTGACTTTATTGATGATACTGAAGTAATTAATAAAGAAAAGAAATTGTTGTCTAAGGAGTGTGTAATGTTAAAATCAAAGTGTAAAAACCTGGAACTCAGAGTAAGTGAGTCTGTGAGTGAAAATACTGCTCTGAAGAACCAGGTTCATGCACTTGAAACAAATGTCCTAGAGTTAAAATCTGAAAATCTAAAACTGAAACTAGGAACCAGTAAAAAGATAGCTGACAAGTCTCAACTCACCTTAGAAGAAAATATAGGAAAACTAAAAGTCGAGTTGTATATGAAGGATGAACAGATAAGAGTGATGAAGGAGAAACTTGGTAAGGTCAAGCATGAACTAGACAACTTGTAAATGGAATAGATCCTCTGATGCTTTCACATGGCTACATGAACATCATAGTAGCAATAGGAGAGGACTTGGCTTTATGAGTCAGCTGCCTAAATGGGATCCTAAAATCAAGTACCTCACCCTTCCTAAGAACAAAATATGTACCCACTGTGGTAAGACTGGTCACTACAACAGTGAATGCAATGCAAAAGAGCAGGTCAGTCAAAAGAATAAAAGTTTTGTTCGAGGAAAGAATTGGTTACCAAATTGGGCTAAAAAGAATTTAATTCATCCTTTTGCTTATAGAAATGGACCCAAACTAGTTTGGGTTCCTAAGACTAACCCCTGATTTTCTTTTGTAGGTTCAAGTGAAAGGAAGTAGCCAAATATGGTACATAGATAGTGGCTGCTCAAAACACATGACTGGTAACAAGGACCAGTTCCTTTCACTTGAGGACCTCAAAGGAGGAAATGTCTCATTTGGAAAGGGAAACAAAGGTGAAATCATTGGGGTTGGTAAAGTAGTTAAGGATGACACTCGTTCCATTGAGAATGTCTACCTAATAGATGGCTTGAAATAACCTAATCAGTGTGTCACAACTGTGTGACAGAGGTAACTTGGCAGCATTCACCTTTACAAAATATTTTGTAATAAATCTTATCACTGACAAGATTATTTTGCAGGGAAAAAGAGTGAACAATATATACATCATAGATTTGTCAACACTTTCAGAAAATGAATTAACATGCTTAACTGTGCTGGACAGTGATCCCCTCCTTTGGCATAAGAGACTTGGACATGCAAGTCTGAGTCAACTCAACAAACTAGTCTCCAAGGGCCTAGTGATAGGTCTGCCTAACATTAAGTTCAAGGAAGACAAAGTTTGTGAGGCTTGTGCAAGGGGGAATCAGGTAAGATCCTCCTTCAAAAGCAAGAAAGTAGTAAGTACCACCAGAACGATGGAACTGGTCCATATGGATCTTTGTGGTCCTATGAGAACCTTAAGCAAATGTGGTAAGAAATATGTGATGGTGCTTGTTGATGACTATTCTAGATTTACTTGGACATTTGTTTCTAATATCTAAAGATGAGGCATTCGACATGTTTACTTCCTTTGTTAGAAAAACTCAAAAACAATTAGGAAATCAACTTGCATTAATTAGGTCTGGTCATGGCACTGAATTTGAAAATGCTAAATTTGCTGAATTCTGTGATGAGCATGGCATAGATCACAACGTTTCTGCCCTTAGAACCCCACAAAAAATGGAGTGGTTGAAAGAAAAAATAGGACACTTGAAGATATGGCTAAGACTATGCTTCTTTCTAGTAAACTACCTCATAGCTTCTGGGCAGAAGCTATTAATACTGCATGTTATATCATAAACAGGTGCATGACTAGACCACTTGTAGAGAAGATTCCCTATGAGTTACTTAAAAGGAGAAAACCTAATATATCCCACCTTACGGCTTTTGGTTGCAAAGTGCTTTGTGCACAACAATGGTAAAGACTCCCTAGGTAAGTTTGTTCCCAGAAGTGATGAGGGAGTATTCTTGGGATATTTTTCACATAGTAAGGCTTATAAAGTCTATAACAAAAGAACTATGTGTTGAAGAAAGTGTGCACGTAGTTTTTGATGAAACTAACATTCTTTCTGAGACAGGAACAAGGGGATGAAGAAATTGGGCTGGTCAGAAACTCAGTCCAAATTGGAGCAACACTGGAGGAAGGAACAGGTTCATCCCTCCCTAGCAACATGACAAGGGGAACTGAACAAATTAATTTCCAAACCTCATTGGAACCTGTACTTGATCCTGTTCACAGCAACAAAACACTGAAGGAATTTCAAGAAATAACCAGTTGGTTGTGAAACCATACAGTTATCAAAGTTCTCACCCTATTGAGAACATAATCACTGATTCAACCTCTGGAATCAAAACCAGATCTCTTTGAAAAATATTTGTGCTTTTGATGCTTTCCTATCTCTTGTTGAACCTAAAAATGTTGCTGAGGCTTTTCAGGATGCAGACTGGGTAAATGCAATGAAAGATGAACTCAACCAATTTGAAAGAAGTTGAGTTTGTCATCTGGTACCAAGACCCTTGGATAGATCAGTAATTGACACAAAAAGGGTCTTCAAAAACAAACTTGATGAAGATGGAATAGTTACAAGAAACAAGGCAAGATTGGTGGTTCAAGGATATAGTCAGGAGGAAGGCATAGACTATGATGAAACTTTTGCTCCAGTGGCAAGGCTGGAGGAAATAAGACTCCTCATAGCCTTTGATGCTTACATGGAATTCACCCTTAACCAGATGGATGTCAATAATGTCTTCCTAAATGGCTATCTAAAGGAAGAAGTGTTTGTCAAGCAACCTCCGAGGTTTGAGAACAAGGAGAATCCTGATCATGTGTACAAACTTGACAAAGCACTGTATGGACTCAAGCAATCCCCCAGAGCATGGTATGAAAGGCTATCAAAATTCTTGCTTGAGCATGAATAGAAGAGAGGTAAAATTGATAATACTTTATTCATAAAGGAAAAATGTAAAGATCTATTGGTAGTTCAGATATATGTAGATGACATAATCTTTGGAGCAACCACTGAAAAGATAAGTAAAGAATTTGCTAAACTAATGGGGAGTGAATTTGAAATGAGCATGATGAGTGAGCTTAATTTCTTTCTAGGCTTACAAATTAAATAAAATTCAAATGAAACTATGATCCATCAGCAAAAGTATGTGAAAGAGTTGCTTAAAAGTTTTAAAATGAAAGATTCCAAAGAAATTGACACTCATATTGCAACAGCCACAACACTAGATATTGATGAACCTGGTTCATCTGTTGATCAAAATCTATATAGGGAAATTATTAGTTCACTGTTGTATCTCACTGCTAGTTGACCTGACATTATTTTGTAGGACTTTGTACAAGATTTTAGGCTAATCCAAAAGAATCCCACCTAACTGCAGTAAAGAGAATCTTGAGATACTTAAAAGGCACCACTAATCTATGTATTTGGTATCCAAAAGGTAGTAAATTTAATCTTGTGGGATATGCTGATGCTGATTATGCAGGTTTTCTAGTGGATAGAAAGAGCACCTCAGGTATGACACATTTTCTGGGCTCATGTCTTGTGTCTTGGGCCACTAAGAAGCAGAATTCTGTAGCTCTATCTACTGCGGAGGCTGAGTATGTGGTTGCAGCTTCATGTTGTGCTCAATTATTGTGGATTAAACAGCAGCTGCTAGATTTTGAAATCGATGTTGGATGCATCTCTATCTTTTGTGATAACACCAGTGCTATAAGTATGACAAAGAACCCCGTTAATCATAAAAGGACAAAGCACATAGATGTTAGACATTATTTTTTAAGGGATAATTATGAGAAAGGATTAATCTCTATTGAATTTTGTGCTACTGATAAACAGATAGCTGACATCTTTACAAAAGCACTAATTAGAGAGCATTTTGAAAGTAACATGTTAGAGTTAGGGATGATTAAGATCACCTAATTGAACCAGTTCATAATGTACATGAGAAAAAAAAAGGAAAAATGAAAAAAAAATTTGCTAGAAATTCTGAAATTTGTGTAAATAATCAGATTAATTGTTGCTCAGTCTCATGCTGTAAATAGCATACTCTCTTGCCATGTTTTGAAATGACTCATTGGTTACTAATGATGTTTTTCCTATTGTTGAAAGTTGAGGCTTGATCAAGAGGTTGCTTACATGATGAACCTGATTCATCAGTGTTGGTTCATATGAAAGACGAGGTATGTATTCTCTACCATACACATTTTGAAATATTAATAGTTATTTATGAGAAGAACTCTACCTAAAACAAGACATTTTCCAAATCTAGTCTTTATCCTAATGTTGAACCAGTTCTGTCACCTCTTAGAATCCTATCAAATTAAAAGCCTAGAAAATAGGGGAGCCGTAACAGTCATTTCTAACTGACACTTACAGAAGTGATTAGACTTCTTTTTGACCCAAAATACTCCCGTTATATATTAATTACCCATCCCCTTTATAACCCCGTCATCATCACTTCTCTAAGTCATCATTCACTAAGCCATAACCGTCGAAACCCTTTCATCTCTCTGCTCCAAAACCTTGATTTTAATTCTCTTTCTTCTTCAACTCAAAATCTTACCTTGATTTTAATTCTCTTTCTTCTTCAACTCAAAATCTTCTTCTTCCATCTTAAATCAAAAATGACAAATCCTTCGGACAACCCTAGTTCTCCACCACCTGTTACTCCATCTTCGACCTCTTCAATACCTTCACCACCAAGTCCTACTCTGTCTCAACCCAGTTCCATTATTCCTCAACCTAGCCTTAGTCCAGAACCCATAAAAAGACGGGTTAAAATGCTCGCCAGAAAAACAGTGGCTACAGGTTCTCTCGCCAGAAAATTGAATGCCAAATTACAAGCCAGCCAGGTTCAAGAATCAGAAAATTCCAGTGATTCTTTTAAATCAGCTACTGAGGAAGCAGTAGGATCATTTGATTTTGAACAGGTATCATCTGTACCAAATATCGCTTCTGAGAATGTGTCTGAAATAGCGGAGAACTTAAAAAATAGGTTTGTGTTGGTTGGGTCTGTGAAAAATGTGGAGTTGCCAGAAGTAAGACGAAGAGGTGGTAAAAATAAAGAAATAGAGAGATAGAGAGAGAGAGGGAAGTCGGAGTGAAGCAAGGGGAACAGGGGAAGAAACTACTAGTTTATCTATCTGTGGTACTGAGACAGTAGTAATAGAAGAGGGAGCCAAGAAGTCAGGGGGAAGTAGAACAGGAGAAGTTGTGGGGGGGGGGGGGGGGGGGTGGAAAATCTAGGGAAGTCTGCAGATGAACCTGGTTCATCTACTGAGGAAACCTTAGCCGATCTTCTGAAGAAGTTAGGTGAAAGTTATAAACCAAAGAAGAAAAGAACTCCCAAGGTTCTGAATTCTGGAACAACTGGAGCAAGTAAGAAGAGGAAGGCCACTCCCTCTGCTGATTCTGAAATTCCTCTTCCAAGAGGAAGAACTACAAGAAGTGCACTTAGGCAGAGTGAGGAGGAGTTACAAAAAGCTTTGAAGGAAAGAAAGAGACAGAGAGCTGAGAAGAGAAAAGAGAAAATTGTTGAGCCTGTAGAGGCTGTTGAGATTGAAGAGATGGACCTGGTCCATCAAGATGATCAAAGGGCAGAAGTTGAGGTTCAGACCCCCAAACCAAAGAAAGCCAAGACTTCTTCAAAGAAGTCTGCATCTGTGTCTGCTGCACCCTCAACTATAGCCAAGATAACCAGGTCTACAGTAAAATCAAAGAAAGTTCAAATTGATGAAAAGGAGGATTGGAGTGCTGAAGAAGAAGATGAGTCTGCTGGAGAGCAGGGCAATTTGACTAAGTTTGGTAAGCACACCATTCTGAAGGGGAGATTGCTGAAAGATTTGGAGGAATCTGGCATGGTCTATCTGATAGATAAGATAAAGGTGCAGGGATGGAAGGACATGGTCCTTCAGCTGGATGGGAGGCTGGCCAGAAGTGAGATAGTCGAGTTCATGGCCAACGCTGTAATCAAGGGCGACAGGGTCTCTAGCCAAGTAAAGGGGACCAAAATTTTATTTGATGCCATAAAATTGGGAGAAGTGATTGGGATCTCGTGTGAAGGATATGATGATTACACCAGGCAGAGATGGCCGAGCTTAGATGCTCTTCCTACCGCTCTAAAAATCACCAGAAGGTTCTGTGACAATGAAGAGGAGGTTGAACCAAGGGTTGTCTACAAGAGTGAGATGAAGCCCCCTCACAAGGTGGTGTTTGAGTTCATTAACAAGTGTGTAATGCCAAGGCAGGAGAGAAGGCACATAGCCAACTACATGGACTTAGTTCTCATAGAGTGCCTGGACAGTGGAAAGCAGATCAACTGGCCTTACTTCATTATCCAGCTGCTGGACAAGGTGGTAAACGGTTCCAAGGCTCATGTCATTCCTTATGGCTTCATCCTTACAATTGTCCTTGCTCACTACAAGGTGCCTCTGAAGAAGGCAGAAATGACCACAGTCAAGGATCACTTTGGCAAAATACTCTTCTGGCCTGTGACTATGTTGTCAATGTTCCTGACAATGAACATGGTTCATCCAGGAAGACACCAGTGAATAGCAAAGTCAAAGCACTTGTGCAGGAGGGTGGGGCTGAGGATGCATAAATACTTAGGCTGAAGAACCGCCTGACAGAGGTTGAACATAAGAGGGATGCTCTCAGAACTGAGCTTGCCAAAGAAAATGAGAAGAATGAGGGGATTTTTAAGGATATGCTATCTCTTCTCCAAGCTAAGACCCAGCCTCCACCCCTTCCCAGCCTTAGTAGTCCAGCCTGTCTTCCACTTTCACTGACCCAGATTAGGGATTTTTCTTATTTTTTTTTTGCTCATGATGTTAATTGTTTTTATTTCTTCTTGTGGATTGTGGTTGAACAATGCTTCTGTCAATGAATTTTGCTGTTTTTGCTCTTAATCTTGTTTCATTTTCTTTGATAATTTGCATTCTTGGTTTACTATTGATGATTAATCCATGATTGCACTTACAGTTGCCCCAGTGGCCATGAGTAATTCTTAAATATCAAGAACTTTCTAAAATTTGCAACTTTTCGATGATGCCAAAAGGGGGAAAATGGTTATGTGCTACTATTATGAACATGTGATATTTATAACCTAATGAACCTGGTTCTTTTATGATAGATGCTCAATACTCTAAAATGTGTTAATGTTGGATTGAGTTGGTTACAAGCCTAAGCACATAGTTTGTCATCATCAAAAAGGGGGAATTTGTTGGGCCAAGAAATTGAATGATTTTAAAGATTGACAAAGGAACTCAAAGATGAACCAGGTCCATCACTGGATACATAGTGCGCATGCATGAGATAAATGAAATCTGGAAAATAACGAGATATCTCCTGATCAAAAAGATTGCAAAATGATAAGGAGAAGGTCTCCTTATTCAGTAAGAACAGCATCAAAGATAAGGAAGGATTCGAGGAGTTGAGATTAACTAGAACTCTTCCACCAAGGAAGAGTAGCATTAGAACTCTAGTAAATCTCTCATCTACTAATCCTATATATTGCAGATTGTTCTTATTTTACAGGTACGCACAAAAGCAGAAGTTAAGTAAGAATTGAGAGCAAAATTAGCAAGGCAAATTTTACAAGCAGTTCGTGTGAGATTTAAGTGTGCGACTCTGAAGCTACTTGAACCAGATAGAAGAACCAGTTCCAATTGTTGTCTATTAGTCTAGTTACTTGTAGTAGGTAATTTCAACTTGTACCTTTCAGCTTTATCTAGAAGCGTCTGTAATAGGTACTGTGTGTTTTCAAGTTATAGCTAACTTGGAGTTTTTCGCAAATAGCTAAAGACTAGTTTGCTACAAAGGGATTATAGGTAATCCTAGGTTTACAAAAGAGTTTTTGTAAATGCTGTTTGGCTCACTGATTTAGTAAAAGAGTTTGGGAAAAATCCTACTGGGAAGTAGGTCGTGGTTTTTCACCTTTGAGTCAGGTGTTTTTCACGTAAAAATCTCTGTGTTCTTTAGTTTCTGTATTTATTCCGCAAACAGTAGAGGTTGCAACACATAGAAGAACCTGATCCTTCTATAACTAGTGCACGTGAAAATCGGACACCACACAAATCACCCTCCTCTTGTGTGGTATTGACGTTTAGAACATCAAATATTTTTAACTAATTATAATAAACTATGTCATTTAAGAGACAGTATTGTAAGATTTGTATCTTTTTCTTCCCTTTATATTTCTGTTTATTCTTGTCTTTTCAATATCCATGGATGCGATCTTAATTGCTGTGACCTGTGGGCTAAAAGAAATATGGTGGATGCATTGCGACCAGAAAAATACAGCATCATGTGCTTATAAACAATATTTAATTTAATAATTAATTACCCTAATTAAGTTCAAATGTGGTCCTTCTGCTATGTCTCCTCTATCTAATTTAAACGTCAAAATCTCTCTCTATCATACCAGTACACACTCAAAGACACCTATTTCCTATCACTTGTCAAAAGCTGAGAACGATCTACATAATTAAAGCTTCTGCAAATTAACTTATACAAAACATGAAAAATGTTAGTAAAATCTCTACGATGTTTTATTGTAATATATAGTTATTGAAAGGCGTGGCACTTTCATTAATTTATGTTAGTCTCATGATTTTCTTTTGAATAATACTTTTGGCACTACTAACAACATCTAAATATTCTCAAGTAATAGATTTGACATGAGCCAAACGATGCCTATAGAGTTACAAAACTTGAACGAAATCATCATTTGTTACATAATATCTTGAAACATTAATTTTTGTACCTGCTAGAAAGCTTCTCTGTAATTATAAATGTTTAATATTCTTGTTAAATTATTTTGAGGGAAAGAAAAAAAGAAATGAATGAGAAATAAATTGTTAAATAAAAAGAAGATACAAGTTCGATAACTAGATGTACTTTTATGTGATGTACGTATTTATTGGGGTCCTACAACATTTAAGTGATCATTAAGCAAGTTTGACAGGTGAAAATCAAAGAATTGCCACGAAGAATACACTTAGTTACGCTAAGGGACCGTCTGGCAGGGAGTATAAAACTAGTACTGAATAAAGTGTATTAATAATGTGTAGATTAATTATGTTGAAATTAGTTATGCAGAAATTATTCTTATCGAACTCTTGATTTGGTTTATCAATAACATTTTTTTTTAAAAAAAATTACTTATTTATAAAAATACCTTTCATATTCTTTAGTTTTGTATTTGAAAAATATTTTTAAAAGGGCATTTTTGTCTTTATATATATTTATTCGTGTATAAAAAACTATGGTATATTGCTAAAGGCATGGTTTGTTATGTATAAGAATATTACTGAACGGAATATATAAATAATACAAGTATTAGTTAGCATAAGTTGAAAACTATGAAACAAAGCATTAATATATAAAATATATATATATATATATATATATATTATTTTTCCTAATACATGCTACAAAACACATTTAAATACCTATTTATAGCCTTGGACAAAGAAATTAACAGTTAATGAATTTTGAATGAACATGTGCACCATTAGCTTCCTCGAGATAATGATTTTGATATATAAGAAACTCAGATTGTGAAAATATCAACAAATACGCCTTTGTATTTAACACTTTAAGCTGCAATTACCTATTATAATTTCAAAAGTTTTCTAACATAAGCTCTTGTTTTATTAGAAAAAAAAATGCTTGGCTAGAAAATGAGCTTTGAAAAGAATTTAAGCAGCCTATTAAATAATCATAATGGTCACCAAGTTAAGTATGGATGGTCCACTTGAGGGCTCCACCCATATGATTTATTCCCTGTTGATCTTTGTGTAAGAGTTCTGAACTCTAAATTAGTAAAACTTAATTATTATTGATAGATTTTAATGGATTTGGGTACATAAATTGAGGACAGGAGCTTTCTAATGAGCACTCTATTCTTATGAGAGATTTATTAGAGAGTATTTCATAATTTATGTAGAGTTCAATTCTGAACTAAGAGCTGAGTGTGAGTGTTCTAAGTATTGCAAGACATTATTTTTATTTAGGTATCAATTAATATTTATGTGTATATGTTAGGACTTACGAGTAATCAATATTAGAAGTACAAGTTGAAGCTTTTCTAGCTTGTTAGACTTAAGACTTGAGCGTCGATTGATTTGTTGTGTATATAGGGGTTATTTATATAATAATATAGGGATTGATAGTTATACAATAGTTAATCGTAATTAAAATTTATTTAACTTCTTATTTCTCAATTTAAGGGGCATTTGTGTTGTGTAGTAGAGCAGTTAATCTCAATATAAAATTTTAACATAATATAATACAATATTTGATTAGTCACATACATTAAAAAAAATCGAGCAGAACTATACATAGTGTTTAGTTGTCGGTATTAAATAATACTCCATAAAAGTTATGCTGGAATTTATATACTCCATGTCTCCATTTCTCGTTTTATATGTCACATTTTTCTTTTTAACACATATAAAAAAATATATTTATTTATATTTAAATAATTTAATTTAAAATTTTTATTTACCATAGTGAGATAATATTACATAAATGTGTATATATATATATATATCTTGTTTTACATTACAAGTTTTAATTTATTTTAGAATTGAAACGTTGTTGATTGATTTGATTAGTGAGTGTATGCTAGTGATCTAAAGACAATGAAGAAAGAGGGGAAAGTGGGGTTTGCAAACTTTAGAATTGAAAATGATAGACAGGCAGTCAAAGGGAGCATGGCGAAGTTTTAAAGCAATTTTAATATAATTGTCCTTCTCCTTAGGTTTTCATAGCTATAGCCTTTGGCCAATACCTACCCCTTTTAAATCACTTTCATACACCTCCCTCTACCACTCCAAAAAAATAGTCACCCATTTCCTTGCCTTCTCTTAGCTCAACTTTTTTTTTTTTTTAAATAAAAATTTACTCGCATTCGCCAAGTTATATTATTTTCTCCGTTTCAATTTATGTGAACTTGTTTGACTGGACACGGAGTTTAGGAAAAAATAAAGACTTTTGGAATTTGTGGATCTAAACAAGTCAAAAAGGGGCCAAGAGTATTTGTGTACGTGGTTACAAAAGCTTCTCATTAAGGGTAGAATTGTAAGTTTAAGAAAAATTATTTCCAAATTTAGAAAGGAGTCATTCTTTTTTGAACGGACAAAAAAAGAAATAGGTTCACATAAACTGGAACAAATGGAGTACTATTTTTGTCCTAATGTATATGACGGTGTTCAATTTTCGAAAGCCAAATAAATTATTCTGACTGTGATTTTTTATATAGCTTTATATTTTTTAAATTATTAATTATTATGACTTATAGTATCTTTTGTATAGTTACAAAATATATGAATTTTATTATGTTAAACGTAAAGATTGTGTATCCAAATATACAATAAACTAAGAAGTATGAATCTCGAAAAGCGAAAAATATCACATAAATTAAGACAAAGGAAGGGTTTTAAGTAAAAAAATTAAGATTATAGTATATAGTATTAATTAATTACAATTTATCAATAAAACTATATATAATATTGAAATTGATATAATATATGATGAGTTTTTGTTCCCACAATCCGTAGCTCCACCTCCCTCTAAGTCTGACTGCTATCAATCTCTCTCACCTGCTCCTGGTGACAGCACTGTCACATGCTATTTTGTCTCTTATCATCTAGTCCAAAACATGTACTGTGATTTTAAAGTATACTAAATGTATTTGACTAGGCAAAACATTTACTCCATATTCATTTTAATTGTATTTGTAGTTTATGTAATGAAAAAATGATGGAAGTGAAGGGTCAAGTGATAAAATAAAAATAATTTAACTTGAATTTCTTGTTTTATCCTTAATAATTTACAAGTTCTTATCATCACACAAAATGTTATGAGATATTTAATTAAGACCATTGATTTTAAAAATGTTATACCCATATTTATGGTATATTTAAAAACATAGGTTTTAAAAGCTTAAATTTTAAAAATATGTCTTATTTCCTTAAATGTGGTGCTCTTCAATTTATGCCTATACGTTGAAATAGAGGGAGTACTTAATTACTTTGATAAAAAAGATCATGTCAGAGTTTAAAATACAAAATCGTTTTAAATCGGCTAGAGTGTTGTACTATAAATTAATACTCCTCCATCCTAATTTATATGAAAGTGTTTGATTGATCACAAAACTTTTAAAAAAAAGAAACTTTAAAATTTGTGGTCTAAAATAAGTCATAGACAATTCTATTGTTAATTATGTCATTAAAAGTAAACGAAAAATTTCAAGTCAAATTGTGTTTAAATATAAACAAGTTTCATTTTTTCGAGGACAAACTAAGTTAGCGTTTGACCATAGATTCTCAAATTTATTCTGAAAAATCTGATTTAGGTGAAGTTTGGTTTGTAAATGTGTTTGGATATCAGTTTTCAAAACATAATTCCCACATTTATTTTGGAAAAACATGAAGCATGACTTATACCCACAAGTTCTAAAAATTATCACAAATACCCGACAATACCATTATCAATAATATTCATAATATTATCGCAAACCATAGTCCTGAACATAAATAAATTTGATACAAAATTATCATTTTTATAATGAACTACATGATACACTATCAGATGACCGAGAAGACGAAGCAACACGGTTACAAAATAATAAATGGTGGGCTCTTTTATAAAATTTAAAAGTTTGAGGCAATTTTTAAAAAAATATAATAGTGATATTTTGGCGAGCTGGTTATGGGATTTTGAATTTGAAATTTTTCCAAAATGTAGGCAAAATCCATAGCCAAATATGTGTTTGCCAAATAAAACCTAAATTTATTTTGGCAAAATCTATAACCAAACGGGTCGAAAAAATGGACTAAATTAGAGTGAGTGTATAAAAGTTACTTGAAAGACAGAGTGAGATTCGAATATAAATAGATACCTTTACTTTTCTAATTTTCCATAAGTCTGCAGAATCTATATTTTTTCCTTTCAACCACCACCACCACTACATCATGTCTTCTTCATCATAGCTATAGTCAAGCCCTATCCTCCCTTTCCTACTTGCACATGTTTAAGATACAAAATAAAGCAGCACTTTCCATTATAAGCTGAACAGCTTAACCTAATTAAGCCATTACTTTTTCTGGTTTTTTTTTTTTTTTTTTGACAAAATTCTAGAAATGTTTCCTTCAGGCAACAGCCAAGAACCCTTTAATCCTTATACCTCAAAAGCATTACTTGAAAAGTCTTTTACATATAATCATCATCAAAACCATAGTTCAAGTTCAAGGCAAGAAGATCTTGCATCTTTCTTGAACTTCCCTTCTCCATTTCTTGATGATCACAATAATGAGTTGCCCTTGAACCAAATAATATTGTCTCATCATCAGCATCAGCATGCGAAAGAGAGCAATTTTACTCATAATATTTCTTGTGAGACATCAAAGGAGGAAATGTCTATTGAGGCAGCTAAAACATCATCAAAGAAGAGAAATCTGAGTGCAACACCACCACGAAGGAGAACAGGGAAGAAAGATAGGCATAGCAAGATTTGCACAGCTCAAGGGGTGAGAGATCGAAGAGTGAGATTATCACTTCACATCGCGCGTAAGTTCTTCGATCTTCAAGACATGTTAGGCTTTGATAAGGCAAGTAAAACTATAGAATGGTTGTTTTCCAAATCAAATAATGCAATAACTGAGCTCTCTGAGAACATGCCACAAAAGGATTATAGTGATGGTAACAAGATTATTAACAGTAATAGTTCAAGTAGTGAAGATCGAAAGAGTGAATCCCTTATGTCTGAATGTGAAGTACTATCAAGATGGGAGGAGAACTCAAACAATGAAGGGAAAGAGAGAGGAAAAGACATAAACATGATGGATGATAGATTGTGTGAAATGGTGCAAAATAATCCACATAAGAGGGAGTCAAGAAACAAAGCAAGAGAAAGGGCTAGGGAAAGAACCAAAGAGAAAATGATGATTAAAGGTCTTGACAAAAAGTGCAATAAACAATGGTATAATGAAACAAACCCTAATAGTAGTACTAATATTCTTGACCATTTAGGGTCATCAAGCAACAGTGGTTTTCTTGATCAAGAATACTCCAACAACAATTCTTATAATAATACAAGTGTCAATCAAGAAAAGGATTCTCCCCTTGAAGCCAATTCTCAATCTCTAGAACATCAGTTCATTTCAAATTACTATGCAAATTCCTCAGCAACAACAGGAGTCTTAGATACTAGCAACTGCTTCTTGGGTTTCCTTGGGAACTGGGAATATGCACCAATGGCATATGCAGGTAACCCTAGCTCAATTTATTTGGCAAACTCCAGTTATCAATTTCAGCCACTGGACCAAGAAAAACATTTATCCTGCAGACATCGTAGACAGGAATAAATTAAACTGGGTCTTAAGTTGTACTTAGGCAACTTTTTGTTACTTTTTTACAGTGTTATATCTCCTTTGTTTACCCTGTTTGATTTTATGTTTATTTTTATTTGATTTATGCAATATGGAAAAATTATAGTACTGTTTTGACCTAATTTTCTGCTTGGTGTAGACAAGACAGAGAATGTGTTTTATGAATAAAATTTGTTGTTTGATTATTTTACCAGTTATATATGTTCTCTCTCTTTCTCCTTTTCTTATTTTGGATGAATGAAAGGAATGTGCCATCTTATAGCGTAACTCTATATAAATATATATATGCTCTTTTTCTAAGTTTCATGTATTTCTTGCTTGTTATAGAATAGTTAAACGCTGACTAAATTTATTTCTTGCATAAATAGAATAAGCTCTAGAAAAGCTAGCATTTTGACGCAGGAGCCTCACGGGTAAGGTAGTTTCTTATTTTATAACAGAGAAATCCCGAGTAACAACATGATGCAGGTTCAAAACTCGGTGGATAATGAACTCTTAATTTCAGGATTAAATTTATGTCAATATAATAAATTGGAGAGAAAATCTCTTCCAACCCAGATAAAAACAATGATGAAGAGTAGTGCTGTTTTTATGCCCCTTAGAATCACTTCATGAATAAATGGCCTTAAAATACATTAGCCAGTCGATTAAACTTTGTACCAAAATTATGGCATACTGTAGTTTTGACACATGAATTAGCCTTTGTTGTTCAGGTTGATTGGAGGAATAATTATTAGAATTTTGAATGCATAGACCTTCCTGGATACGGCAAGTTACTTCAGGATTAGATTCATATCTATATATAATAAATTGGGGAGAAAATCTCTTCCAACCCCAGATGGAAACAATGAAGAAAAACAGTACCAACCATAAGTTTTATGCCTCTTTTGAATCAATTCATAAATAAATGACCTTAATTAGCCAGTCAAACTTGTACCCAGAATTGGCAAGATTATTGTCTTGTTTATCTCATTATATCTATTGCATGCGTTTGCTAGGTGTAATTGATGAATTTTCTGGTGAGATTTTAATTCAGTAGTTTCTACTTCATTTATTTTATTTATAGTTTACTACTCATCTGCATAAGTTAAAAAAGATGGAAGTCATAAATTCCAACAGCTAAATGAACTAACTGGCTGTTTTGATCTCTATTGATAAATGGAGTAGATTTTGTCATGAAATCTAACCTTCATTCATGAGGAGAAGAAATACATTAAATATTAAAACTGATGAATTATTTATTCAACTAAGTAATCAACAGTAAACACTAAAGCCCTAAACATGAAGTAAATTTTGGAAAAGAATTTGAATGAAAAAGCCCTTAACGTACACGGAACTATTGCAAAAAACAAAATTCAAGGTGAAATCTTTATGCACTTCACTCAGAAAGTTAACAATTCGTCACACTAAAACCAATAGTTTAGGCGTTTAATTATGGTACTACATGAAAATATATTATGTGAGCATGAGTTCTTTGTTACTCAAGTATATCCAAATGTCTGATCACTTCATATTTTAAGTGTTAGTAGTAGCAAATCATCGCAGTAAATTGGTGTTTTCTTGTATAACTGTTTGAGTTCTACGGAGGTGAACTCAACCGTGTCAGTTATAGTTAATGCTCCTGCTAGGTATTGTTAAAAAATATGCTAGACGTGTTCAATTTGGTGAAAATTTTGATTAGATCGTACTACTTTGAAATCCGGTGCTATTTATTGTAGCAGTCCAAGAGATTGGTTTACTTTAATTTTTGGCATGCTTAGTTTGTTTTGCTCTTCTTCTTTGGACACACATGACATGGTTACTACAACGCCCGTATTGACCCAAATTTAGATGTTCAAGTCGAATTTGAAACTATACCTCACCATGTAATCATATGTTTAAACGTCTTGATTGAGCTTTCTAGATCTTCCAATTAGTGATTTAGCCGGAGGCTCAGGCAGCTTGGATTGGTACTAACTGGTGCATACAAAATGGTTTCACTCGAGCCACTCTTAAATTGGACTCACTTTACATTGTAGAGATCCTTCGTAAAGAGAGTGCAACTAACTACAAATTTAGCCAAATTGTGAACAAGATTAGAGAGGCTATCAACACCTTCAATAACCAGATTAGTCATTGCTATCGAGAGGCGAATCAATTAGCAGACTGCTTGGCTAAAATGGCAGTGAACAATCAACAACCTGCTTACTTCTATTCTAACCACCAGCTTCCTAGTCAGACGAAAGGCCCATTTTCACTGGACAAAGATCAGGTTCCTTGCATAAGGAACAAATATGATAAGGCCAACTTTTTTGTAGCTAGTTTTGTATTTTGTTATTTCGAGGGGGCGACCTATCTATAATAGCTAGTTTTATTTTATTTTAGCTTCTTTAATCTATCCAATTGCGCTTCAAAATAAACATATATATATATATATATATATATATATTATATATATTGAACAATGTGTATCATTAATGAGTTTTTACATGCAATTTTCTGCTAGTTGCTGTGAAAAATACATTTGAATAAGGTTTGACCATAACTAAGGTCGTACAGCTTTGAACAATTAAGTTTGCTTTTACTCACTCGTTATTAGGGTGAATTGGCACTGGACCTTAATTATTATGACATAAATGAGACTTTATGTACAAATCTACTAGCTGCTATGAACAAGTTGAATAAGGTTTGACCACCCCTTAACATTTCAAAGATGTAGTATATGTGTAAGTGGAATCCTAGGTATTTTCTCTCTTTGTATACTTGTTTTAACAGAAATTGTTTCTGAATTAGAATTAGCAATAAGTCAATAATTACTCTTTCATGATTTTTGTACATACTTTATTTATTTGGCAAAAGAAACCCTCTCATATGCTAATTTTGTTTTCCTCTTTGTGTTACACTCATCAAATTTTCCCCTTCCCAAAATAAGAACCAAAAGAGAAAAAAAAATAACTACATATTAATTCTTGATGAAAGTATATATACATACAAGTGTAGTTGAAGAGTTAAAGGCTTAGATTGACAGTCAGAGAATAAGCACGAGAGCAGATAGTGAATCCAACTATATATACATATATATAGGGGATACATCTATCCCAGCTTGGTCAACAACTACGTTTGAATTTAAAGCTATGTCTCATTGATAGCAAATCTGAAAACTTGTGCTTAGAATAGTAATTAGACTTATTGAGTTTTTACAAATTACAGTTTGTATCAGAAAGATTGGAAGGACAAGGGAGGATAGCACACTGTCTGGTAAGATCTGGGAAAGGTACTGAGATATGTTGTAATCAGAGACGGATTTAGGGGTGGGGAAGGGGCTTCACTCGAACTTTCTTCGCCGAAAAATTACACTGTACATATAAGGCACAATTTGTTTTTTATCTTTATAAATTAAGTTTTGAATCCTCTTGACACAGTTCAAAAGTGTAGCTTAGCGTGGTCAAGGGGGTTCAAATCCTTTGTAAGGTCATAGGTTCAACTCCCACTAGCTACAATCGTTTTTAATTTTTTTTCTTTTTGAACCCCTTTCGCGGAGATCCTGCCTCCGCCACTAGTTATAATATTAGGCTTATAAATACAGGCACACAAGAGTGTGACCTAATGGTCAGCAAAGTAGGACGAGAATGATGAGGTCTCAGGTTAAAATCTTTATAGAGGTAAAAGAAAATTACTCCCTCCATTTCATTTTATGTGATGCACTTTGATTGAGCATAAAGTATTATGAGAAAAGAAAATACGTTTGGAACTTGTATTCTAAAGAAATCATCGATATTTATGTGGCTAAGGTAAAATGAATAGTTAACCATTAAATTATTTTTAAATATAATAACGTATCATTCCTTTCAGATAGACGAGTAGCTGATTTTCTTCTCATTTAATTACCTAACCCTTATTAGGCAGAGTTATCCGGTATCAATGTTGGTAGGAAGGAACATGTACGTACTCGAACAGTAGTGTTATTAAAAGAAAGAGTTAAATTACTTTCAACAGTATAACATCGATCATGCTGTAATTAAATAGTATACTATGAAGAAATTAAAGGAGTTGGGGGGAAATAAATCAAAGTTTATTAAGTTGTATTAAGTATTGGAGTAGATTTCAAGATAACCAACTCAATAAATTCATTGAAAAAGATTCTAAAGATCAAATGGAACATCCCTTACAACTTATATTCGTTTGCGCCAGAATACAGATGTGTTCTAAGTAACTTCTGCAGACTTGCTGTCAATTTTTGACGGCTCAAAATTTAGTATTCCACCTGACATAATTATTACGTAAAACTTGCCAATTTTTACTCTTTTGGCACCTTATTCATTTATAGATTTGTGGAGAAATTAAATTACTACTTATTATTTATCTTTTATTTATGAATGTACCCACTCAACCTACATCTAATTCTTTTTTTTTTTTGGATAAACTAGATATTTATGTGTGTATACATATATGGTAATAACATCATATCATTGTGTAATGAGATGTCCATTTGGCCAGCATTGTTTTCAAAAATATTAATAATGTTACGTTCCGTTGTTTGTCTATTGAATATAGTTCCTAAGATATCTGCCTATACCGCATTATTAACAAACGTCCGAGGAACTATCAAAATCCTTAATGTAGAAAAAGCTTCTTCTTCGCTCCCTCCTTTAGATAACGATTTGGCATATCATTATATCAACATGTGTCATATATACATCCCCATGTGTATTTCGATATGTTCCAATGAACTCTCAAGAAGCAAAAAGTGACACATAATTTGACATATATATCAATGTGTACAAGCTTGTTAAACCAAAACAAGCCATGATTTTCAACTAGTTGCAATCTGCACTGTCTTCGTGATAAGTAGCACCAACTTCTTCTAGAGTAATTAACCAGTGGAAGTCATGTCTGCTTATAAGTGTTATGAACTCTGTATACATCACAACAGAAGAAAGTGCAGGAAAAAATAGAAAGTAAAAAGATTTAACTTATACGGACCGACAAGTGTAAGAAATTTTACAAAATCAGCGTAATTTAATTTAGTGGCGAAGTCATAAATTTTCTCGAAGATGTTAAAACTTGAAAGAAGTAACAAAAACTTCCGACAAAGAGAGTTCAATATATGTTATGTACCTCTAAAATTTAATATTTTACCTATATATACAGTGTAATTTTTCACAAAGGGTGATCAATTGACCATCATGCCTAACCAAAGTATGGATTCGCACCTAATTTAACCTATTACAAATTTCTTACCTTATTTTTCAAAATACTCCTTTTGTACCGGTTTATATGATGCACTTTTTTGAGCTAATCCCAAAAAGATGATATACCTTTCTATATAATTAAAAAAAAATTAAACTTTAAACTTCTGATTTTGTCTTTAATAAGATGAATCATAGACATACAAATATCTATATATGGCTTATTTTAGGCCATAAATTTTTAAAAAAATTCTTTCTTTCTTAAACTTTATGCTCAGTCAAAATGTATCATTTAAATAAGATGGAATTAAGAAGTACTATATATAGACTGACTAGCATAAAATTTTTTACACGATCAATATAATCTAACATGTTATAACATATTAATGGACTTTATTTTCATGTTACAAATATTATCAATTATGCGCATATTACATGTAGTATCTAGTGTACAAAATCATTGTTGCACTTTAAATCTATAAAATATAAATCCGTAAAAAAAATATACCAGTAAAGCAAGACGAGAGAGCATGAAATTAAAACCTAACGATAACGGCATTAAATTCGTATATGGCATTATAATATTGTGTGTCCTGTTTGCTGGTTTGACTGATTAAAGTCCAATATTAGAAATGGAATCTTACGATCTGTCCATGCATGCCTTAAGTACTCTCTGTACAAAAACAAGACCACTTTTGACTTGACCTAACATTACAAGACTTCAACTTCGAGTTTTAACCTTCTGACATTCTCCAGGGAATAACAAGAAAATAGTGTGTGTAGACTGATCAGTCTGCGTATAATTCATGGTCTGCCGTTACAAACTAAAACTAATTAATGCCTTACAAATGCAATAATTACCAGAATTATTAAGCATCTTTCACCAAATTTGCTTCTCTGTGACAAAGGCAATTTTTCGTTTTGCTTGATTTCTAGTAGAATAAAGAAGCAAAATTGCTGGAGCTTTTCAAGTCAAAGGTTGTTATTGCGGTTGAAAAGACTTGAGAGTAATATCAGTATGTACTATAGTTGAAGATTTAGCCAAAGGGCCAGTAAATAAGATCTTTACATAAATAGACGGCACTATTTATTTTTTTTAGCCGATATATATATAAATTATATACTAATTATATATGACTATACACATAACATAGATATGTTATCATATATTATATATTCACGGACTATCTTTAATTTAAGCAATATGATAAGCGATTATTTAAGCTAATTTTTCAATCAAGATATTACTATAATTTTTTTTTTTAAGCCATTAACCTCCGGCATTGTGCCTTTGGTTACGGGGGGTGG
>ML424579.1:43934-118171 GCA_005239525.1 Nicotiana knightiana
GGGGGGGGGGGGGGGGGGGGGGGGGAGAGGATTGGCTAGACCCCTACCATGTCAATATATATATACCAAAAAAAAGTACAAAATCAGAGTGGGACATGGACCTTACCTCCAACACAAAAGATTGACTAGTTCAATTTCTAAAAGGGAAGAGATACATCTATATTTATACTCTTCCATTACACAATTTTATAGAAGTCAACTAACAAAAAAATTAGTCTTGTCATATCTTCTTCTAATGCTAGAAAGTTTTCGTCTATCTAGTTGAAATGGTCTTTTCGCCTCTTTAGGTAATTGGTTAAAAGAGGAATAGAAAGTACTATTTTCACTTGATAATGCTAACTTAGCCAAGTAGTCAGTCACTTGATTGGCTTCCCTGAAACAATGAAGAATTTGAACATCCGCCATTTTAATCATTTGAACAATGTCTCTAATAATCTTCCTCAGCTTAAGATTATTGGTGTCTCTGTTTCTAATCATATTTGTGATGATTAGAGAATTCATTTCCAGATCATATCTGTCGAGCCCATTCTGAGTGCACCATTTCACCCCATACATTGCTGCAAGTGCTTCAGCATTGTTGTTGGAGCAACATTGAATTTTGACAGAGAAAGCCATGATAATCTCCCCTGTACTATCTCTAATTATGCCACCAATTCCTGCTTTGCTATTCTCCCACAAGAAACTATCATCTGTATTAATTTTGACTCTATTACCATCAGGCTTGATCCATGTCACTTGCCTCCATAGAACCATAGGTTTCAGTCTTTCAATGGTATCACACATTTGCAACAAATTGCCTTCTATTTTACATTTATGAAAAGCAATATTCAAAGCAGCTTTAACACTCCAGTAAACATGTAGCTCTATTTTAGAAAAAATCATCTTCTTTTGATCTTGAAATTTACAAGCAGTCCAGCTTTTCCAAATTTCCCAACATATGTATATTGGTACAATTTGTATAAGCATTTTGTGAATGCTATTCATAGGTTTGACTTCCCTCCATTCCTTTAGAACTCTCCTTATAGGCCATGTCTGATGCCTAATTCCCAAAGGAGCTCCAAATATTCGCCAAGTATGACAAGCAGCCTCTCCCTCAACAAATACATGATGCATGGTTTCACATTTTGGCCTCAGACAACAAGTGCATCTAGATACTAATTGGTTTCCAAAATTTATTATTATCTCGTCAAAAGGTAATTTTCTTTGATACAATCTCCCGACCAAGAAGGACATTTTAAAAGGAATAGCAGTATGTCATACCTTTCTTAGCTCGAGGCTTTTCTGTTTAGAAGATCTAATGCTTTGCCAAGCAGGCTTGTTTGTGAATTGTCCATCTTGAGTTGCATTCCAGATTGCATAATCATCTTGATTTGGGTACCCTATGTCAATGTTGTTAATATGTTGTACTAGATGTTCAGACATAAAGCTTCTTAATTTGTCCAGATTCCATATTCCATATTCCATTCCTGATGTAGTCTTTCACTTTAACCTTAGAGCTTCTAGTAGAGCCGGAAACTATTCTAGCTAGAGCACCTCTTTCTGACCAGTTGTCCCACCAAAAACTACAATCTCCTATGTTAATTTTCCATATCATATTGTTCTCCACGTGATCTCTTACGGTCATAAGCTGTCTCCAGGCCTGTGAACAGTTAGAAGTCCCCATCTTAGCAACTGGATGGACACTTTAACAGTATTTAGCTTGCATAAATTCTGCCCACAAAAAATCTTGAGTTCTAAGTCTCCACCATCTTTTGATAGCTAAGGTAGTGGATATATCTTCCATGCTTCTAATGTCTATACCACCTTCATCTTTTGGAATACATAGATTTTTTCATGAACTCCAGTGATATTTTCCTTTGTCCTCAGTAGTTCCCCAAAAAAACCTGGCAAAGTGTCTTTCAATGAAGTTTAGATAATAAAGTATTGTGACTCCCTTTTGTTCCATAGTTATTATGATAAATAGTATCTCTATTTAACCTATAATATTTGAGTAAAGAGCTCATGTGTTCAAGTCTCACCTGTCATACATTATCAAAATAATTTAGATAATTACATGTTAGGTCCATAAAACAAATATGATTGCATTAAATGACCGTGTTGAAGACAAAATTCAGTAAATAAAATTATATTATCTCTAACCACCTAAGTTTCTTAGACAAGATATAGATGATCACAATTATTTAACATAATTCACGTATAATGTTTTTATCGATCTTTAGTGACCAAATAACAATTTTTTGAAATATTTAGTGTAAACATAAACTTTAATTGCATACCAGGATCTTGAACATGATAATCTTACATATAATCATCATAGAAAATGTACCTGAAGCGGAATCCATCATTGTGAAGCGGAACCGTTAATTGATAAATTGGTTTCTCGCCCCTTTCCCTAACTTTTCGTTACCGCCGCCTTTAGTGATGGAAGAAAGAAATAAAAATACGGTAACCCTAATGGGTGGAAAGATGACCAATTTATAGAGGTTTTCACTTAATCTGGTACGTCCATCAAGTAACCGATCGTACGGATGAGATTTGATCATAATTAAATATTAATTATGGGCCTTAACCCTTTTGGGCCACATACATGTGGGAAAAATAACTTACATTCTCCCACTTGGCCCAATATTTACATAATATTAATATTTAATATAGGAACATTAGTTCCGCATAAACAAATCTCTTCTATAATGTCTATCATAAATACCATAATATGATAAACTAGTAAATTTGAGTTATGGCGGTTATATATAATTTGTATACATACTCCCTTCAATATACTACAACGTTAGTAACTTATCGTATCGGGTTCATAAGCTATAAAATATTATGGTTCACAATAATGTCTCATTGAGACTTATCCTGTTATATCTCTAAACAATAATGTGTACACCATTATGAGAAACAGAAAATCACTAATGTATATCAGAAACACACAAATGAGCTCAAAGTGTCAAAACATCATAAATACATCAATCATAAATACAACCAAGACCTATTCTATGTACATGTTCTTTAAATATCTTTGGATGTAAACCTTTCATTAACAGATCTGCAATCATGAAATCATTTCTAATATGCTCAAGTGACACTGTTTGTTTTTGAACTTCTTCCTTGACGGTAAAGTACTTTAATTCCATATGCTTGGCACCTTTGGAGTACTTATCGTTCTTGGAGAAGAATACTGCTGCAGAATTATCACAGTAAATTTTCAGCAGCTTGGTAATGGTGTCGACAACCCCAAGTCCTGAAATAAAGCTTTGCAGCCATAATGCATGAATTATGGCTTTACAATGTTACAAATTCTGCTTCCATCGTGGATGTAGCAATGACAGACTGTTCGGCACTCTTCTATGATATTTCTCCTTCAGCTAATTAGAACAAATAACTAAACTGTAAAGACCCGTACAATTTCATGGCTAAAAATAATGCCCAAATAGGTCTCCGTGTGGTTTTTTTAGAAATTCTTAAAATGGACCCCTTTTGAGTAAAAAGTACCCTGGGACTTAAAAGATATAATTTTCCAGATTTGCGCAGGTCTGCGGTCCACTATGCGATCGCAGATCAGGTATGCGGACCGCATAGTGGTCGCATACCTGGACAGTTTGATGTCCATTTTGAGGACAGGTATGCGGTCTAGAATGCGATCGCATTTGACGAATGCGGGCCACATAGTTGTCGCATTCTTGCACCTTGACTTTTGAGGAGAGAGTTATGCGAAGCATTATGCGATCGCATAATAGGTATGCGGACCGCATAATAGTCGCATACTTGGGTAGCCTACTTTTATTTTCGGCCCATTTGAGGGCCAATTATGCGACAGGAATGCGGACCGCATAGCAGGAATGCGATCACATTCCTGACCGCATTTCTGCTTCGGGACTATTAAATTTCTAATTTTATACCCGACCCCCAGTTCATTAAAACACCTCCCCCTTTCATTTTAAGCTCATTTTCTGATAAATTAGAGAGAGGAGAGAGTGGGTTCTAGAGAGAGAGAGTTCCATCTTCCTCAATTTGTTCCTCCATCACTACTCAGGCCTGGAATTGATCAAGTAGGACACCATTTTCTTCACTACAAGAGGTAAGCTTCTACCCCATCAACCTAAATTTCCAGATTTTTAAAAAAATAAAACATGGTTAGGTGAGTTCATGAAGATAGGGGTAGGAGTCTTGCATGCATGTAACTAACTAATCATAATCTAGAAAAAGGAAATGGGTTAGAGTAATCTTTCACTAAAAAGAGGCCATTCAACCTAAAAGAGAACCTAGTGTTTGATAGAATAATCAAGTGAGCTCAAGACATGATCATTGTTCTTAATTCTAAGTTAAATTATGCCATATTGTGAACTAGATTGAAGGTGCTAGAAGGTTCGGTGAATTGTGGTAGAAAATTAAAGGGGAATTCCGATTCAAGGTATGTATGGCTAACTTTAATCTTTGTAGAGTTACCTTGTTGGTGTCCGAGTACACGGTATGAAATTCTTGCTTGAGCATATGTGAATTGTTTGTCCTGCTGTGTCGAGTTGTACGGATTCATTCTCTGATTTTCTTAAGTCAATTACTATGCTAATTGAGATTATGAAGGGTGATTCGTTGTGCTTATCCTTGTCACATCCCAAACTACCCCCTGGACGTGACTGGCACCTAGCTTACACTGCCCGCTAGGCGAACCAATTCCTGTACTCTTAACCTATTATACAAGTATTGAGAGAAACACGTTCTAGCCCAAAAACACTAAATAATATTAAATACGAAATAATTATTCGACTAACCTCATAATTTATTTATAATATATGAGTACTCAAATACTAAATCTCTACCCCCAAATTACATACTAAGAATGTGGAGCATCTAATAGAGTAATAGAAGTTTAAGTGACGGGCATGCAAACCCCAAAGAAATAATTGACATAAGATAGGTAGAGCTGAAACAACGGCCTCCACGGATAATGCGCCGGCTCACCTCAGCAACAGGATCCACTCAACGAACTCGTCAGCCACTAGCTCTATCTCCCGCAATGGTATCTGCATAAAGACGCAGGTAAGGAGTGAGTTATACGTAAATATAACCCAGTAAGATCCTCGACCCGCCACTTTAAATACATCTGGAACAAGTATTAGAAAGTACAACCACACCACAACAGGAATGATATAGTAAATATGATAACTATACAATAACTCAATATATGTGTATCACCAGAGTTCTTATTGTATCCACTAAGGACTTATCATAATTGCAGTGAAAGAAATTTACCAACACACCCACGGGTCCACAACGGCACCACAATGCCTCAAATATGTAACAGAGCATACACAATGCTCAATGAAGCATACACAATACTCAAGTGATAAACAAAGGCATACACAATGCCCCAATATCATGGCACACAACCGTATCAAACTCAACATCATGGCACACAACCATGTCAAACTCAACACCATGGCGCACAGCCGTATTAAACTCAACCTCATGGCGCACAGCCGTATCAAACTATCAAACAACTTATAAAGTAATATTTTCATTTTTTTTGTACTTCAATTAAAATAATATATTTGCGGCTGGTCTAAGATCACCGATTCTGCCAAGCGCACGCTTGTCCCAACACATGGACCAGGCAGAGAAAAATACATTTTAAAATGAGTTTTAGAAAAGAAAATACCAAAGCTTAAAGTCTCACTTACCTCGCTAACGAGAAGTTCCCCAACCTTGTAACGACTAGAATACCAACTAAATGGCCTTCAATGGCCTCAATCTATCCAAAATATTGAATAACACACCCTAATTAGTCTAAGTGAATTTTAAGGATAAGTAATAATCAAAGTCGGCCTCCAGTCCAATTAAAAAAACTCCGTATTCAATTCGTTAAACACAGAACGAGCATGAAAATACCAAAATAGTGTTAGGCTACATAATACATTAGTGGTAATCCACCCTAACCTCCTTACTACAATTCTTAATCATTGAACCTAATCATGAAATCATGATTAAATTTTCACATTCCTTACACTTAATCTTTATAAGCTCATAGTCACTGCAAAATCATGGTCTAATCTAAAATTGGAAGGGAACGAACTGAAGAGTAAATAATTGTTCTCTATATCAGTTTTAAAATCTCATGTATATTATGTCTAATTCACTACTATTTAATCATTACACAATTATTAGGATCCAATCACTAGAAAATTATTATTCCCAAAATGTAAAGAACAAACTCCTAGCAGATCATCAATTTTCTTCACCGTGGCAATATAGCTTTCTATACCAAGTTTCAAGCAATCACCGTTATATGATTTCCTTTGTCTTTCAATGATTGGTATACTTATTACCAAATAAATTATGTGCAAAAATTAATATCATATACTACTATGAAAATTAAAAACCTGTTTGTCAGCTTTGTTCTCCTCCACTGCAATTTCAGTCTTCCGCCGTCTAAAGTCCACTAAAATTCTTTGTGTCTCTTATACTATTTTCTTTTCTTTGTTTGTATTTAAGTAAGACCATTGCATATTAGGTCTTTTCACGTGGGCCACCAGAAAAATATATATATATATATATATGGTCGTAACTCTAACCTTTTACTATATATTTTATCCCAACTACTTTATTATCCAACCAATAGATGTAATAATAAATTAGACCCACTAACTATTTAAATAAATTTTAAAACTCTTGAGTTAATCAGTATATATAAAATTTTCGGTTATTACATTCTCCCTCACTTAAACAAGCGTTCGTCCTCGAACAAGTTAGAAAGTGTACCTGACATCTCAAAAAAACTGGGGGTACTTGCTTCGCATGACTACTTCGGACTCCCACGTAGCTTCCTCTATAGGATGGTTGCGCCATAATACTTTCACTAAAGAAACCTTTTTCGATCTCCACATCCTCTTCATAAGTTAAGTTCTCATCAAGCTCCACATCCTCTGGTTGAATCTTATGACTATCATCATAAACATATCGGCTAAGCATAGACACATGAAATACGGGATGAACCGCAGACAACCTCGGAGGCAAGGTAAGTTTATACTCCACCGACCCGATTCGATCTAAAATCTCATACAAACCAATATACCTCGGACTTAGCTTACCTTTGCGCCCAAATCTCATGACTCCTTTCATAGGGGACACCTTCAAAAAGACTTTTTCTCCTTTCATGAACTCCAAATCACGAACTCTCTTATCTGCGTAGGATTTTTGTCTACTTTGAGCTGTCCGAAGTCGTTCTCGTATCAGGGCAACTTTCTCCAAAGCTTGATGAACTAAATCCGGACCTAATAGCTGTGCTTCACCAGGTTCAAACCATCCAACTGGTGAACGACACTTACGACCATATAAAGCTTCAAATGGCGCCATCTGNGATCGTCCCAATGACCACCAAAATCGATTGCACAAGCTCTAAGCATGTCCCCCAAGAATTGAATAACCCGCTCGGACTGTCCGTCCATTTGTGGGTGGAAAGCTGTGATCAACTCAACCTGAGAACCCAAAGACTTCTGAAATGATTTCCAAAATTCAGCAGTAAATTGTGCACCCCAATCTGATATTATAGAAATAGGCACATCATGAAGTCGAACTATTTCACAGAGGTAAATATCTGCTAACTGTTTTGCAGTGTGAGTAACTCGAACCGGTATAAAATGCGCGGACTTTGTGAGTCTGTCCACGATCACCCATACTGAATCATGTTTCCTAAAAGTACGTGGTAACCCAACTAAAAAATCCATAGTAATCCTTTCCCACTTCCACTCTGGGATAATTAAGTTCTGCATCACACCGCCTGGTTTTTGGTGTTCATATTTCACCTGCTGACAATTTAAGCAACTAGTCACATGTTTCAAGATATCATACTTCATGCCTTTCCACCAGTACAATTTATGCAAGTCTTGATACATTTTAGTAGCACCTGGATGGATAGAGTAACGAGAGCTATGAGCCTCTTCAAGAATCAACTGCTTTACATCACCCACCATGGGGATGCACAATCTACCATGCCGCCGTAACACACCTTCATTATCAATAGAAAATGACTTAACACCACCATTCTGCACTCGATCTCGGAGTCTAACTAGATGGGGATCTTCAAATTGAAGAGCCTTGACTTTTCCAACCAAGGATGATTGTGCTACCAAACCCGCAAGTAATCTGCCTGGCAATNATAGTAAATCGGGCCAAGCTACCCATATACTTTCTACTCAAGGCGTCTGCCACCACATTTGCCTTCCCAGGATGATATAAAATAGTAAGATCGTAATCTTTAAGTAATTCTAACCACCGTCTCTGCCTCAGATTCAAATCTCTTTTCTTGAATATATATTGCAGACTCTTGTGATCAATGTAGATTTCACACGGCTCACCATAAAGATAGTGACGCCAGATCTTAAGTGCAAATACGATCGCAGCCAATTCCAAGTCATGAGTTGGATAATTCTTTTCATGGTTCTTTAGATTCCGAGAAGCATAAGCTACAACCTTGCCATTCTGCATCAGCACACAACCCAAACCGATTAGATACGCATGACAATAAATAGTAAAACCCCCTGCACCGGTAGGTAGTGTCAAAATCGGAGTTGTAGTCAGTGCGGTCTTCAACTTCTGGAAACTTTCTTCACACTCATTTGACCACTGAAATGCAACACCCTTCTGAGTCAATCGAGTCAATGGAGTGGCTATCTTTGAGAAACCCTCAACAAACCTTCTATAATATCCAGCTAGGCCTAAGAAGCTACGTATCTCTGTAGGAGTAGTGGGACGAGGCCAATCTCGAACTGCCTCTATCTTCTTTGGATCAACTTGAATCCCATCTCGTGACACCACATGTCCCAAAAAGGAAACTGTATCCAACCAAAATTCACACTTCGCGAACTTGGCATAAAGCTTTTGCTCCCTAAGTGTCTGTAGCACAACTCTGAAGTGTTGTTCATGTTCTGCGTCACTTCGAGAGTAGACCAAAATGTCATCAATAAATACAATCACAAAATGATCTAAGAATGGCTTGAATACCCGATTCATGAGGTCCATAAATGCTGTAGGGGAAACGATGTCTTGGATATATCCTCGGTCTTAATTCTCAACTGATGGTAACCCGATCTCAGGTCAATCTTTGAAAAGTGAGTTGCACCCTGTAGCTGGTCGAATATATCATCAATACGTGGCAATGGATATTTATTCTTGATCGTCACCTTATTCAGCTGCCGGTAGTCAATACACATTCTCATCGTTCCATCTTTCTTTTTAACCAATAAAACAGGTGCACCCCAAGGCGACACACTAGGCCTAATTAATCCCTTATCAAGTAGCTCTTGAAGTTGAACCTTTAGTTCTCTCAACTCTGCTGGAGCCATACAGTATGGAGGAATAGAGATAGGTTGAGTTCCTGGCACCAAATCAATACTGAACTCAATTTCTCTTGTTAGAGGCAGCCCGGGCAAATCTTCTGGAAACACATCAACAAATTCTCGAACCACTGGAACACTATCAATAGTAACATCCTCCAAGTGTGTATCATGAACGGTAGCAATAAAACCCAAACACCCATTATAAATCATTCGACGTGCTTTTACATAGGATATTATTCCCTGAGTTAGAGGAGTTCTGCCTTTCCACACTAAACATGGTTCTCCAGGAAAATCAAGACATATAATCTTGGAATGACAGTCAACTGAAGCATAACATGATGCTAACCAATCCATACCCATAATTACATCAAAGTCGGACATAGGCAACACTAGTAGATCCACCACGGTGTCCTTGCCCTGAATAAGTATCACATTGTCTCTATAGACTCTATCCACAGATATAGTCTCCCCACTGGGGTCACCACAATATAAGGCACATTAAGAGACTCAACTCCTTGTTCTAAGTATATGGAAAAAATGGAGATACATATGAATACGTAGAACCAGGATCAATAAAAGCATAAGCCCCATAAGAACCGATAGTGATAATACCTGTGACTACTGCATTAGATGCCTCAGCATCCTGTCTGGACATAGCAAAGAATCTCGGCGGCCCACCTGCTCCCTGAGCAGTCTGTGCACCCTGTCTACCCTGTCCACGAGCAACCTGTAGAGCGGCTCTAGCTGGCTGAGTCGGAGTTTGTGTACATGTAAATGTTCTCTGCGGCTGTGGAGTAGCATGGCTTGTAGCAGAATATCCTCTAGGACAATACTTAGCAATATGTCCTTTTTGACCACAAGTAAAACAAGCCCCGTCTGTTCCAAAACAAAGACCACTGTGATTTCTACCACAATTCGAACACCTCGGATGTTGACCTGATAGATATGAGCCGTTATCCTTCCCCTGTATCTGATGCTGCCTCTGTTTAGCTGGATAAGTACTCCTTGAAGACTGCACCACTAACTCTGATTGAGTAGGTCTGGACTGCCCACGATTAAAACCACTCTTGCCCCCAGATGGAGCTCCACTAAACCCGCCTGCACTACGAGCCCTTTTGATTTCTCGCTCAGTCTTGTTCCTCTCTTGATAAGACTCATAACGGAGAGCAGTATCCACTACCTCTTCATACGAACCACCTCGAACATCTCTAACCACAGGACCTCGATAACGATGCTCGAGCCCATCCACGAACCTCCTCACCTTCTCATGCTCATGTGCAACCAGAAAAGGTGCATAACTGGCCAAATCAGTGAACTTAGCCTCAGACTCTGTAACCGTCATACTGCCCTGGCGCAGTTGCTCGAACTGACGTCTCATGTCGTCTCGCTTGCTTAGTGGAACAAAGCTATCCATAAACATAGATGAAAACTCTGACCAAGTAATAGGTGGCAACCCTGCTCGTCTACCTCTCTGAATTGAATTCCACCATGACTCTGTCGATCCTGAAAATAGAAAAGTGGCAAATTCCACCCCTCGAGTCTCCTTCAGCCCCAAAGTAGATAATATCTTCTCACAACGCCGAATGAACTTCTGGGGCTCGATAGAAGCCTGTGTAGCATCGAACTCTGGTGGCTTAAGATCCATGAAATTCTTAAGATCCTTAGACTGCCCTGTATTTGCAACTGGCTGAACGACCTGCTGAGGGGCCATCTGAGGAGCTGCAACATTTAGCTGAACCTGTGCTTGTGCATGCGAAGTATTCTGGGGAGCCGGAAGTCCACCCTGAGTAGCCACTAACGCCTCCAACACATTCAACAACCTCACCACTGCATCTGCGGGTAAGGTAACAGTAGGCCCTTGTTCTTGCACTCGATCTGGCATAGTAGCTTGGGATTGATCCGTATTTACAACTTCAGGCTGAGGAGCAGCCTGTCTAATAGTCTGAGCTCTAGTCTGATGAGCTCCAACCCGACCACCACCTCGGGAAGTACCCCGTCCAGCACCACGTCTAGCAGATGAGGGTGTGCGTGTCCTAGCCATCTGCGAAAGAATTAATCCAAAGTCAACCTCAAGTTATCTCAACGCACGATCAAAGAATGAAAGAAGGGAAAACATCCTAAATGCTTAGTAGCCTCAAGATCATAAGTATGGGCGCCTACATACCCATGAACAAGACTCTACTAAACACTGCTCCATGACCCGGGACTTAAAGCCTAGGCTCTGATACCAACTTTGTCACATCCCAAACTACCCCCTGGACGTGACTGGCACCTAGCTTACACTTCCCGCTAGGCGAACCAATTCCTGTACTCTTAACCTATTATACAAGTATTGAGAGAAACACGTACTAGCCCAAAAACACTAAATATTATTAAATAATTATTCGACTAACCTCATAATTTATATATAATATAAGAGTACTCAAATACTAAATCTCTACCCCCAAATTACATACTAAGAATGTGGAGCATCTAATAGAGTAATAGAAGTTTAAGTGACGGGCATGCAAACCCGAAAGAAATAATTGACATAAGATAGGTAGAGCTGAAACAACGGCCTCCACGGATAATGCGGCGGCTCACCTCAGCAATAGGATCCACTCAACGAACTCGTCAGCCACTAGCTCTATCTCCCGCAATGGTATCTGCATAGAGACGCAGGTAAGGAGTGAGTTATACGTAAATATAACCCAGTAAGATCCTCGACCTGCCTCTTTAAATACCTCTGGAACAACTGTTAGAAAATACAACCACACCACAACAGGAATGATATAGTAAATATGATAACTATACAATAACTCAATATATGTGTATCACCATAGTTCTTAAGAATTAACCAACAAGAGTACCCACTAAGGACTTATCATAATTGCAGTGAAAGAAATTTACCAACACACTCACGGGTCCACAACGGCACCACAATGCCTCAAATATGTAACAGAGCATACACAATGCTCAATGAAGCATACACAATGCTCAGGTGATAAACAAAGGCATACACAATGCCCCAATATCATGGCGCACAGCCGTATCAAACTCAACATCATGACGCACAACCATGTCAAAGTCAACACCATGGCGCACAGCCGTATTAAACTCAACCTCATGGCGCACAGCCGTATCAAACTATCAGACAACTTATAAAGTAATATTTTCATTTTTTTTGTACTTCAATTAAAATAATATACTTACGGCTGGTCTAAGACCACCGATTCTGCCAAGCGCACGCTTGTCCCAACACATGGACCAGGCAGAGAAAAATATATTTTAAAATGGGTTTTAGAAAAGCAAATACCAAATCTTAAAGTCTCACTTACCTCGCTAACGAGAAGTTCCCCAACCTTGTAACGACTAGAATACCAACCAAATGGCCTTCAATGGCCTCAATCTATCCAAAATATTGAATAACACACCCTAATTAGTCTAAGTGAATAATTTTCATAATTTAAGGATAAGTAATAATCAAAGTCGGCCTCCAGTCCAATTAAAAAAACTCCGTATTCAATTCGTTAAACACAGAACGAGAATGAAAATACCAAAATAGTGTTAGGCTACATAATACATTAGTGGTAATCCACCCCAACCTCCTTGCTACAATTCTTAATCATTGAAACTAATCATGAAATCATGATTAAATTTTCACATTCCTTACACTTAATCTTTACAAGCTCATAGTCACTGCAAAATCATGGTCTAATCTAAAATTGGAAGGGAACGAACTGAAGAGTAAATAATTGTTCTCTATATCAGTTTTAAAATCTCATGTATATTATGTCTAATTCACTACTATTTAATCATTACACAATTATTAGGATCCAATCACTAGAAAATTATTATTCCCTAAATGTAAAGAACAAACTCCTAGCAAATCATCAATTTTCTTCACCCATGGCAATATAGCTTTCTATAACAAGTTTCAAGCAATCACCGTTATTTGATTTCCTTTGTCTTCCAATGATTGGTATACTTATTACCAAATAAATTATGTGCAAAAATTAATATCATATACAACTATGAGAATTAAAAACCTGTTTGTCAGCTTTGTTCTCCTCCACTGCAATTTCAGTCTTCCGCCGTCTAAAGTCCACTAAAATTCTTTGTGTCTCTTCTACTCTTTTCTTTTCTTTGTTTGTATTTAACTAAGACCACTGCGTATTAGGTCTTTTCACGTGGGCCACCAGAAAATATATATATATGGGCCTAACTCTAACCTTTTACTATATATTTTATCCCAACTACTTTATTATCCAACCAATAGATGTAATAATAAATTAGACCCACTAACTATTTAAATAAATTTTAAAACTCTTGAGTTAATCAGTATATATAAAATTTTCGGTTATTACAATCTTGCCATGTGTAAAGCTCGTTAAATGTTGAATACATCGGTATGAGAGGATGTGATGCACAACGAAAGAAATGGTAATGAAATAAAGTGTTGAATGTATCTAAGTGCTAAATGTCGTGTAGTAAATAATGAAAGTAAATATGGGCTGATTTTATTGAGTTAAATGATTGTGACAACACCATATATGAATTACTGATTGGTAAGGATCATTATTCCTTGATTTTACATCGTTATTGGTTGATATGAACTTATGTTCTTCATGATAAAGATCTTTGTGATATAATTGTTGGTGGTTGTTGTTGTGAAATGTGATTGTAAGGTGGGATCGGGTTGCACGCTGCAACACGAAGTAATAAGGGTGGACTGTGAATGTACGGTGTGATCTATTTGCGCGCCGCAACACGAAGTAATAAGGGTGAGATGAGAATGTACGATGGGATCAGGTTGCGCGCCGCAACAGATGAATAATTGAGATGAGTAACGGTGAAATTTTCATTTGTAACTTTCTGTATATCTGTGTGGTACTTGTGTGGTTACCCTGGCTGTCTTTCAATTGTGTGTTGTGTGATTCTACTTGGAGTAAATTTTGTTCATACGTGGTAGTACTTTTCAATGGTACTAACGTCCCTTTTTCCGGGGGTGCTGCATCTTTTATATGGATGTAGGTGGTTCCACAGTAGGTAGCTCAGACCGCCGATAGTGGTGTTTCCCTTTCGTACCTTCAGCAGATCCGGTGAGCCCCACTTCCTCTCGGGGTCGTGTGTAGTCTATATCCTCTATTTTTTATATTTTATGTCTTTAAGGTATAGCCGGGGCCTTGTTGCCGGCAAGTTTTGGTGTAAACTCTTAGTATTCATAGAGGCTCCATAGACACTATGTGGGTTGTATATACTTATTTTGGGTAGTAGTTGTAACTATTCGTAACCATGGTCCCGCGTTGGAAATATTGTGCTTAGTTTGTATATTTTGGGATTATCAAATGTTGAAACTCAAAAGAGGAAAATGGACTTATGTTGTAAACTCACACTTTGATTCCATTTGATATTTCATTTACAAATTTGTATATTATAAACACGGGGTGATGCGTTGGGTAGGAAAGGCAATCCAGGTCCGCTTGACCGGGATCATCCGGTTGGGCGCCGGTCTCGTCCCTCGGTTTTGGGGCGTTACACAAACGTAGACTTTCTAGTGTCAATACATCTAGCGAAATCTGAATCCGAGTATCCATCAACTTCCAAATACTTGGATCTCCTATACATGATCATGTAATCCTTCGTTCCTTTAATGTACCTCAAAACTTTCTTTGCAGCTTTCCAGTGATCAATTCTTGGGTTACTCTGTTATCTTCTTAGCATTCCGCCGGAAAACTAATATCTGGTCTTGTGCAGGTCTGAGCATACATCAAACTACCAACAATTGAAGAGTAAGGAATTGATTCCACTTTCTTTCGTTCTACGTCATTCTTAGGGCATTGCAACTATATTTGTCCCTTTTTTTAAATTGGAAAAATTCTTGCTGAACAATTGTTCATATTAAATCTCTCTAGAATTCTTTCGATATAGCCTTTCTGAGACAATCCCAATAATCCTTGTGATCTATCACAGAATATTTCTATTTCTATCACATAGGATGCGTCACCCATATCTTTCATTTCAAAATTCTGAAAGAGAAAATCTTTAGTCTCACGCAATATGCCCAAATCATTAGCAGCAAGTAAGATATCATCAACATATAGGACTAAAAATATAAACTTGCTCCCACTGATATTTTGGTATATACACCGATCAACAGTATTTCCACAAATCCAAAAGATGTTATGGTATCATTTAACTTTATATATCATTGTCGTGAGGCTTGTTTAAGTCCATATATTGACTTCTTCAGTTTACACACCATTTGAACTTTTCCTTTAGTTTTAAAACCCTCTAGTTGGTTCATATAAACTTCCTCCTCGAGATCTCCATTAAGAAAGGTAGTTTTCACATCCATATGGTGTAACTCTAAATCATAAGGAGCAACCAAATCCATAATAATTCTCAACGAGTCTTTCTTTGAGACCGGTGGAAAGGTCTCTTTATAATCAATGCCTCTGTTCCGAGTATAACTCTTGGCAACAAGTCTGGCTTTGTATCGTTCAATATTGTCATTTGAATCGCATTTGGTCTTAAAGACCTATCTACACCCGATTCTTTTTAGAACTTTTTGGCAATTCAACAAGATCCCAGACTTTATTGTATTCCATGAATTTTAACTCTTCCTTCATGGTATCAATCCATTTGTAAGACTCATTACTTTCTATGGATTATGAAAATGAAACCGGATCCTTATTAAGACCAATGTCAAAATCTGACTCTTACAAATAAACCACGTAATCATCCGAAATAGCCAATTTTCTAATTCTTTGAGATTTTCTTAATGGCATTTCTTGTGGTTCATTTGTGTAAGATATTTGTGAGTTAGTTTCTTCATGAAGTGTTTCATCCAAATGTTGCTCGGTGTTGTCAAAGTGTTCTTCAATAACTGGAATAATATTTGGTATTTGGGTGGAAGTAGGCACATTCGTGGGTAATAGAATACTGACCCTCACCTCTTTTATTTCCACCCTTTACTTTTCGACACTCCCACTACCTTCACCCTTCTCAATGAATCTAGCATTACCGATTTCAACAATTATTGAATTATGGTTTGGACAGTAAAACACATACCCTTTAGATTTCTCTGGGTAACCAATAAAGTAACCACTTATTGTCCGAGAATCTAAACTATGCAGGTGCCTTAAACTAGGTTTTCTTCCTGTCAACAGTTCAAAAGGGGTCTTTGGAACTGCCTTACTAGGAAATCTGTTTAATAAATATACATCGGTTTTAAGAGCATACATCCATAATGATTTGGGTAATGAGGAGTTATTCATCATGCTCCTAACCATATCCATAAGTGTTAGATTACGCCTTTCCGCAACACCATTTTGTTGAGGTGTTCCTGGCATAGTATACTGTGCACATATGTCACGTTCCTTGAGAAACTTTGCAAATGGACCTGGACAGTGTCCTGATTTATTATATTTTCCATAATATTCACCACCTCTATCTGACCTAATGATTTTCACCTTTTTATCTAATTGTCTTTCAACCTTATTAACAAACACTTTTTAGAGCATCTGTTGCTTGAGATTTTTCTTTCAGCAAATAGATGTATCCATAACGTGAAAAGTCGTTGATAAAAGTGATAAAATATTTTTCTCCGCCAAAAGATGGAACATCAAAAGGTCCATAAATATCAGTGTGTATAATTTCATGAAGCTGGGTGTTTCTTGTGGCACCTTTCTTACTATGCTTGATTTGATTTCCCTTAATGCAATCCAAACATATAGTAAGATCAGTAAGATTTAGATTTGGAAGAATCTCATTATTTACTAATCTTTCTAACCTTTCTTTGGATATATGAACCAAACGTCTATGCCACAAGTAAGCAGAAATTTCATCTAGTGAACTACGTGTCATTCCAACATTATGTTGAACAGTAAGAAGGGATTCAGAAAAACCAATATCGAGTTTCAACTTATATAAACCATCACTAAGAAAATCAGAACCATAAAAAATAGTATTCTTATATAAATTGAAGCATCCATTTCCAAACTTTAAATCAAATCCAGAAACATCAAGTCTTGAAAGAGAAATCAATTTCCTAGAAACTGAAGGTACATAAAGAGTCTGTAATAGATCAAGGTGACATCCAGTCTCCATGATCAAACTATAAGTCCCTATGCCTTCAATTGGAGCCTTCATACGATTTTTCATGAACAAGAAATCCTTATTTGGATTTGTAGTTTGGATCATAAGGAATCCCTGCAACGTAGTAGATACATGAGCAGTTGTACCAGAATCAAGCCACCAAGTATTATTAGGAACTTCTATTAAATTTGATTCGAAACATACAAAAGCACTAATTGTACCTTTCTTTTTGAACCAAGCTTTACGTTTCAGGCAATCTTTCTAATAGTGTCCTTCCTTGTTATAGAAACGACACGTATCTGCTTTATGTTCCTTGTTAGAATCCTATGGAGCTTTAGCAGGTGCTTTCTTCTTCTTGAACTTGTTGGCCTTCACTTAAAGTCCTTTACCAGCTCCTTGACCCATGAGGTTAATTGAATGACTCCCGTATTTCTTAAGTCTTGACTCCTCCTGAGTAAGCATACTGGACAATTCACTAACATTCCATTTATCCTTAATAGTGTTATAGTTAATTTGAAAAGGTCCATACTCAGGAGACAACGATTTCAGAATAAATTGAACCAAGAAGGAATCAGCACTTTCATCCCCAAGGTCTGAAGTCTTGCTGCAATATTAGTCATCTCGATGATATGATTTTTCACACTATGGGACCCATCAAACTTCATGGTCATGAGTTCAGCCATTAGTGTACCAGCGAGAGACTTATCTGCAGAACGAAAACGTTCTTCCACAAACTTCAGATATTCCCTGGCACTTTCTGTTTGTGGAATAGAACTCTTAATGTTGTTGGCAATATTCATTCGCATAAGCATAAGGCTTAGCATGTTAGAAAGTTCCCATGCTTTATGGAAAGACTTTTCATCCGCACTGCTCGAATCAGTAATGGCAGCGGACTTTTCATTCACCAGAGCCAAGTCAAGATCCATCACATCTAAGTGGAACTGGACTTGTTCATGACATTCAGAGAAGTTAAATTCATTGAACACAGTAACAGACGAAGCATGCGAATGAAAAGGAATAACTGCAAAATAGATAATACATGCTCCCAAATCAATATGATTCAACAAAACAGTTAAAACATATTGCAATTCTCCTTTGGGTAAATACTACGACACACTATCATAATTTAAATGACATTTAGTCTTTAATAGGTAATTAAATATTTTTAACAAAATATATATGCCATCTTTGGACAGACAATATATTTGACTAAGAATATTAATTTACCTCATCATATTTACTATTCATAGAATAATTGATTCACCTTTGGATGAATCCTTAAGTTCTAGCAATAATAAAAATTAATTTATCCACGAATTTTTAATTATAGGTATTTCATTAATTTCATGGATAAACTATAATTTTATATATGCATATTTTCATAAACAAACTAGTTTGGCCACTTTAGTGACTAACAAACTATATAACATAAGTGCACACACAAAATAGAGATCATAAGATTGTGAATACTTTAAACAAGCTAGTTTGGTCACTTTGGTGACTAACAAACTATATAAACATAAATACATGCATAAAATAATCATGAATTTAATATATGTGTAAATTTTAAACATTCTATATAGCTTTAAAATAACATACATCAGTTAGTAACTTTCATTATTGCACAGTGTGGGAAGTAAGGGCAAATCATTACATGATATTCAAAATTATGGTCGAAAACTTGAGATAAAACTTTAACACACCTTAATCCCTTTTTTTTAACGCACAAATATAATTATACGCCTCGTCCCACTTAACTAAGATAAGCGCAAATACAAAGGCAGCCTTTCTCTTCATCGGTGTACAAAATAAAAGTATGTGTTTTTCTGATCGTTCTTTGAGGATTGCGATATACAAAATTCTTTTATGAAAGATTAACTGTTCAACAATCCAGGCTCATGATATCACATGTAAACATAAAATTTAATTGCGTACCAGGATCTTGAACGTGATAATCTTACATATAATCGTCATAGAAAACGTCCATGAAGCGGAAGCCATTATCGTGAAATGGAAGCGTTAATTGGTAAATTGGTTTCTCGCCCCTTGGCCTAACTTTTCGTTACCGCCGCCTTTAATGATGAAAGAAAGAAATAAAAATACAATAACCCTAATAGGTGGGGAGAGAACCAATTTATAGAGGTTCTCACTTAATATGATACATCCATCAAGTAATTAACCAATCGGACAGATGAGATTTGATCGGAAATCTATTGGACCACATACACGTAGAAAAAATAACTTACATTCAAGGGACCCCATAAAATATCTATTAGTAGTATCTTTTTAGAAAAACAGAAAATCCAAGAAAGTCTTCGATGATATAGTAAAATTGTAATTGGCTATAGGAGATTGAAATGATATTACACTCATCCACGCTTTTGCATTTAAGTTTTCTATACTCTTTATTAGGATTGACCATAGGACCTTCCATATAAGTTGGTACTACCAAGTTGTAGTTGTGGTGCCAATCACATATCTTACACATGCATGTACATTTAGTGACACTAGTCTATCCATACAAAAAGAAAATTCATAAATGTATCTAATAATAATGCTTAAGCGTGTGACCTAGTGGTTAGTGAAGTGAGTCAAGAACCATAAAAACCAGCATAGGCAAAAATTATAGGTGAATTTTTCTCATTTGTCCAAGCCTTGATAGATAAAATTACATAACATTTGTTATTGATGGGAGATAACAACTATCCCATTGAATTAGTCGAGATACGTGTAAGCTGACCCGAACACTACGATTATATAAAAAAAAATGTAGAGTATAGAGTATAGACGAAACACCATACTATACCAGCCTACTAAAGAAGTTTGGCTAAAGTAGAGCTGGAGCATAGACGAAATACCATTTCTTTTTTCCAATATCAGAAAAGATTTACCTTCCCCATTTCCTTTTATATTACTAGTACATACTACATACTTTGACTGGATATGAAACTTAAAAATAAAATTTAATTTTGTTTTTTCAATATGTCATAATATTTGTGTATTATAATAAAATAATAGCAAAATGAGAAATTTAAGTAAAATTTTCTCAAAAGAAAGAATGACTTTTGAAAATAGTGTAATTCTTTTGGGAAGAGAGGCAGAGACAGTAAATTATACACAGTAGCAATGTTAAGACTAGTGGAATTTATAATAATTTGAATCTAATGTCATAAATTATACTTGTGGGTTAGATAGATAGACTTCCCTAGACAACTTTAAACACTTATGTATAATGCAAGTAAAACATAAAGTTAGCCATATAATTATAACCTCAATTAGGAAGAAATTAAACTCCATTAATTAATTACGGAATTCGGAATGCAAATATATACGTGCATGTACGTAATTGAGTAGTAGTCAGGGCATAGAAAGATTTGAGTGAGTAAGTTTAAGTCGAATCGAAGTTTATATCTTGATTCTTTTCATATGTATAAATAGTTTAAGTCGAAAACAATAAGTTCAATTGAATTTATTGCGAAAGAAAAAGTGGCTATGAATCGATGGTCAATGTACTAAACAGAAGAAATAGCTGGGGGGGCTATGCTTGATTTCTGAATCTTGCTAAATATTTTGGAAATCTATTCTTATTCTATTTTTTTTTTCATTCGAATTTTTGGTGGGTTTTTATCAGTTGCGTGATGTGTTGGAAGTAGTAGACCATGGCAGAATATCTTTAAATTCATTATTCTCATTGTACTGGTAATATATGACTAGTAGGTTTATTAAAAGTAAATTTATAGGCATGCAGAATTATAGTATTAGAAAATTTAAGGTGAATAAAAGAGAGAAGAGATTCATGCTTGTCTGCTAATTCTATCAACATATCCCTGGATTTCATGCCATTCCGTACATCATACTGAAGAAATTTTGGGAGGCAGAACAATGCTATTTTGAATTTTAATAGAACGCTTTTTTTTTTTTATTAATTTATTTAAAATTAAATAATAATAATGATATACAACAGGGTATTCCTTTTTAGTAATTTTATACAATTTATATATTAAAAAAGAAACTTAAGGGAGTAATGTCCTAGTAATTACACAAAAAAGTGATGAAGCGTCACAATTTGACAAGCTAGGTTACGTTGAATGACAAAATGAAACATACAAAATCACTTCCAGATCAAAATCATAAATTGATATAACAAGCATGTATCAAACTTCATATGCTCCACAATTACCATCCACAATAAGAATTAAGAAACTCAAATCATGCGTGCTTAAAATGGAGGAAATGATCTCGTTATAATTTGAATGGAAGAAAATGATTGTGTTTTGAATTTTTACTATTTTCCTATAAAATAATATAAAAGGACATTTGAAATGGCCATAAAATTGATCTTACCCTCAAAACTGGGTGCACATTTTTGCAGATAGCCGTTTATCTTTCACCCTCATTAACTAACTAGTTACTAGGGTAATAACTCAACATTCAAGCCAAGGCACTTCCAGAATAAATGTAGTTACGACCATTAGATGTGGAAGAAATGGCAATTAAAAGAGTAAAACCATAAAAGGTGCACATAAAACATGATCAAAATAAAAAGGTACGATTAATGCACCTAATTTTTTTTTGTTGCACCCTATTCAGTATTTCAAGCTTTGGTGCTTTGAATACTGATTGATCTTTGAACCGTGTCAGGTTTAGTTGAGAACAAATGCAAATGGATCATCAATTAATGAATCCATATTTCTCAACAAAAAGTCATCTGATACCGGGCCAAAGAACAATGGATCAAACTGCTGGCTCGGCTCTGTGGTTAAATGAAGCCCAACAAAACGGCAGACTTTAATTGGGCCAGATTCGTTATAGAAGAATGGAATTTTTACGTAAAAATTGCGCGAGACACCCTATTTGGTCGCCCCCATTTAATCTATACCCACTTTTTTAAAACCTTTTAACTCGTACCTATTTTTTAAATAACTTAAGCTCCCTTTCCCTCGCTGAGCTGAAGTTCGCCAGTTATAAAGACAAAACTTCAGCATACAGGGCTGAAGTTCCCCAGTTGCAAAGACAAAATTTCAGTTCTAGAGCTGAAGTTTTTCCAGTTAAAAACTTCAGCTCTAGAACTGAAGTTCCCAAGTTATAAAGACAACAACTTCAGCATACGGGGCTGAAGTTCCCCATTTTGTAAACTGGGGAACTTCAGCCCCGTATGCTAAAGTTTTTATCTTTATAACTGGGGAACTTGAGCCCCGTATGCTGAAGTTCCCCAGTTACAAAGACAAAACTTCAGCTCTAAAGCTGAAGTTCCCCAGTGTAACTGGGGGAACTTCAGCCCCGTATGCTGAAGTTTTTGTCTTTATAACTGTGGAACTTCAGCCCCGTATGCTGAAGTTCCCCAGTTACAAAAGACAAAAACTTCAGCTCTAGAGCTGAAGTTTCCCATTTACTAGAGTTGAAGTTCCCCAGTTACAAAGACAAAAACTTCAGCTCTAGAGCTGAAGTTAGTTCCCTAGTTACAAAGACAACAACTTCAGCTCTAGAATGCTACTTCAGGCCCGTCTACTAGAATGTTGAAGTTTTGCGTGATTGCCTTTGCCACTTCAGCCCCGCATGCTGAAGTTATGCACAAAAGCGGGTAAAAATGTAATTTTTTTTGGGTATAAGTTAAAACGTTGCACAAAAAGTGGGTACGGATGCAAAAGCCCCAATTTTTACATTTCTATGCCACATAAGAAACCTTATTACCCTCAATGTTTAAGATTTGACTTTATTACACTTAATATACCAAAATACCAATTCTATACCATACTTAATTAAGGGTCTAATTAATTGGACGTTTTTACTCCTTAATTAAAGGTGTCCATATATCCCACGTTTCTCTCTCCTAAATTCCCACCCCACCCACGTTTCTACCCATACCCACGTTCTTTTTACCATTTTCTCTCTTCTGAAACCAAACAAAATTCTATTGCCCATTCCCCCAAGAGAAAACACTCTTTTTAGTAGTCTATTTTTTTAGTTCTGGGTTTGTCTGCTTCCTTTACGGATTCTGTTCCCCTGATTATGTTCCCTGTTCACAGTTCAGTTCTATGCTATTTTTCTGCATCCTCCCTTTCACATCAACCTTGCTTAATTCTCGTATTTTGTCCATCTCAAAATTCTATACAGTATTTACCTTCCATTTATAATGTTCTTTTTTCGTTGAAATACAAGTGATGACTGTGCAACTTCAATGGCGATATAGCTCTCAAGTTTAAAGCTTCCCAAGGAAATCCCCAACTGGGTTTGTTCAAAATCCACTCTTTCTTCACTCTCTCGTGCTTGTCAAATTCAAATCACCCCTGAAACCAATCAACCCCCTACCCCTTCTTCTGACTTTGATTCAAAGATTCAACTTTTAAAGAGTAAGCTTCACCCTGAAACCATAAACTGATTTGTAATTTTGTTTGTAAAATTTTTGTAGTCAACATCTTTTTTCAACATAGATTGTAGTTTAATTATAGTATAAATGTAGTAATTTTGTAGATACCCTTAAAAACAATAAAAATTTATACAATACTTAAACTGATTTGTAGTTTATTTGTAGAAATTTTGTAGATGAAGAGAAAATTTTGTAGTCAACATTTTTTTTCAACATAGATTGTAGTTTAATTGTAGTACAAATGTAGTAATTTTGTAGATACCCTTAAAAACAATACTGGTTTATACATACTTAAACTGATTTGTAGTTTATTTGTAGATAAATGTAGGAATTTTGTAGATATTAACATAAATTTAGACTTTCATAGAGTTTGTAACATAAAAATTTTAATCAGCTCCCCCTAATTCCTAAGACCAACGCCGTTTTTCCCCTCCCCTTTCTTCCTCTTCTCCATTCCTTCTTCTTCTAAAAAAATATAGAGATGAGACCCATTTTTTATAATCAGAATTCCCCATGTAATCCTAGCAAAAAAAAAAAAAGAAAGCTGGCTGTCCCCCTCTAAAAGCTCTCAGCGAGAGACCGCCATAGCAGCTCCTTCTTCTTCCCTTCACTACACTTGAGTGAAATCTGAAAAAAAAAGTCGAAGAACAGAGTAGATGGCAGAACAGAGTAGCTACAATTTGATTTCGAATTTGTTGAATTTTTGTCGGTTTTTTGGTTAGTTGATTATGAAAAAATATTGATGAACAACGTTTTTGCAGAATGATTTGATTTGAAATTGGAGATAACGTCTAATTTGTGATTTCCGTTTCAAATTAGATATTAACGTCTCTATAATCAATTCAAATATTTAGTCCCAGATTTGTAGGCGCCTAATTTGGAAGGAATCATCTCTTAATGTTGGGTATTTAATGAATGGTATAAATTTTGTAGGAAAAATGTAAACATGGCGGGTAATTATAAAAATATTCACATTTTTGGTAATAAGGTTTCATATATGGTATAGGAAGGAAAAAATCCCTAGAAGAATTAACCTAAACAGCAGCCCACCCAGTTTTTTAAACTACGAATAAAGACGTCAAAATGGGCTTGATCGTGAGGCCAACCCAACTCAGCCCGCTACTTGGGTAGGGTTAGACTAGGATTTTTTGAACCCATTTAAAACTGAGGCTTATAAGCCCGGCCAAAGTTAGCCAGCTGAACCTTGAGGCTTGACCAAGGCTGGGCTTGGACCGGCCTGTGGGCCAAAAATTAATTAACTACTAAATATTTAATATTTAAAAAATGAAAAACTAAAAAAAACTATTCACTATAATCCCCATTCCCCAACCCTCGATTACTCATTTACCCTTCTATATCAATTAGAATTTAAATTTTTGATATGCATGAAATATGACAAAATTAGTTTTTCTTTTGCTTAATTAATAACGAAGTCGAAAAGGTTAGGTGGCCAATAATAATCTTCTTCCAAAAGAAAATATTAATTTAAGTGTCCAATGATCAGTTTGGATTACTTTAATATATTATTAATATTTAAACTTCTCTTCAGTATAGAAAAAGATCAATTTTAAAAACAAAAGAAATTACCACTAGCAAATTTTCAGGAATTTTAAAAATTTAATGGATTACAATGATGAAATCAACAAATGATGTTAATTCTAAATTAAAAAACCTCAGCATATAAACTTATTGAAGCAATCCCTGAATCTGAAGAAAATTAAAGAAAAGTATTAAGAAAATATTCATGTAACTTTAAAAAAGAAGAATTAGAGATATAGAGATTTTTCATTTCAGTTACGAGATTTCTCGTCAAATATCAAGATTTTTGTACGCTCTAAGCAAACAGAAGTTGTTTACATGATTAATCGACTATATCACGAAAATATATTTAAGGATTTAAAGAAATTTTTTTTGTTTAAAAAAATTGAAGGGTCGGCCTGTCCTAGCCCGGGGCCCTCTTAGGGCTGGGTTGAGCCGACCATTTTAAGGCTCATTCATATGGCGGACTAGCCCGTCCTAGCCCACCAAATTTAAAAGCCCACGAGCAAGGGCAAATCTATATAGACAAGAAGGAATGGTCCGCCACTCTGTTGCTCGGGTAAAGTTTCATGTATATACTTTTATTTCACCCAAAAGAACGTAAATAAAGAACAAGTGGCACCCAGAGTAACAGAAGTGGTTGCGGGTGCCATGGTTTGAGGCGCAGCTTTTCAGATTCACACGATCTGTGATCGACACTTATTTTACGATCTTAGCGTTCCAATTTTTCTTACCCTCTTTGACCCCACTTTGCCCCCTTTTTATCTTTTTTTCTTAATTTCTTTTACTTTTTTCACTTTGTAACTCTCTTTGTGCAATTCTTAAAGTTATATCTGCTTTTTTTTTCTTTCTATTTTCTAGATCCCAAAATTTCATTTGAATTTAATTTTAGTTATTTTCTTTTTTATCCATCTAATTTATTTTTCTTTGATGTAAAAAAGACCAAAAGTTCTTAATACGGTTATCATCTATTTATTTATGCATAAAAAAATTGTTAAGCAAACTGAATTAATTTCAAAATGCATTGAATCAAAAGGAAGTGAATTAATACAAAAAGAATTGATCGAATATACGTCCCAATATGATTAGTGATAAGTTTAAATTAAATCTGGTGGCATCCGCAACCAAGAAATCCTGGATCTGCCTCTGCCCATGAGGCTTGGGCTAGCCCGTTTTGACACCTACAAATGTATAATTGTGATGGCCCGATAGGTCATCTAGATTTTTCGAATCTAATTCCGTGTTTCGAAGCCTCCAATAGCTTCTTTAAGCATTCCTCGATTTGCGTATGCAGTCCGGGTATTTTTGGGAAGGCTTTTATGTTAAAAACTGATAAAATATGAATTTTGCCTTAAAAATCTATTTAATTTGACTTCGATCAACGTTTTGAGCAAATGAACCCGGATCCGTATTTTGACGGTCCCGGTGGATCTATATGGTGATTTGGGACCTGGGCGTGTTCCCGAAAACGAATTCGGAGGTTCCGAACTCGAGTTATTAATTTTTTTTGTTGAAAATTGAAGGTTTAAAGGTTTAATAATTTTAAATAATTAACCGATGTTTGACTTTGATGATACGAGGTCCATATTTTAGTTCCGAAACTCGGTATAGGTCCATTACAATATTTATGACTTGTCTGTCAAATTTAGTGAGAAACAGAGTTGGTTTGACGTGATTCGGACATCCGGTTGTTAAAATAGAAGTTCATAAGTTTTCTCGAAAATTTTATTTGATTTGGTGTACGATTCGTAGTTCTAGGAGTTATTTTGATATTTTGATCGCGCGAGCGAGTTCGTATGAAGTTTTTGGACTTGTGTGCATATTTGGTTTGGAGCCTCCAGAGCTCGGATGAATTTCAGATAGGCTACTGATGGTTTAAACTTTGAAAAATTGTTGGTTTTCCACTTCTGCTGGTTTCTGGTGTTCCCTTCTTCACGTTCGCGAAGGAACTCTCGCGAACGCGGAGAGTGAACTGGGGCTCGGTGGATTTCCTTCATCGCGTTAGCTGGCTCACGAACGCAGAGCAATGGGGGCCTAACCCTTCGTGAACGCGACCATCTTCTCGTGAACGCGTAGCTTTAGGGACCTAGGGGAGGGAACAACCGCTCTTCTACTCGAACGCAAAGAAGTACTCGCGAATGCGGAGGCCAGGGGGAATAGCCTTTCGCGAACGCGAAGAAGGACTTACGAACGCGAAAGAAACTGGGGCTGCTTCATATGCGAACGCGGCAAGCCCTTCACGAACATGAAAAAGGCCTGACGCCCAGTGATTAAAACAGACCAAAAACCGGGATTTCTCCCATTTTTCATAAACCTTCCATTTGAGCTCAGCCCATCACCCATTAATTTCTAGCCCTAATCTTTGTTCTTCCATGGTAGAAACTGGGATTGAGGAAGAATTGGGGGGGAGGGGGGGGGGTTGCAAATTAGGGATTTAGACCTTAATTTGAGGTCGGATTCCGAAACTAACTACATCATCGGGTTCGGGGGTGAATACGTAAATGGATTTCGGTTCGAACCTCGGATTTTTACCAAGGGGGACCGGGGTCGATTTTTAAATTTTTGGGAGAAAATTGGAAATTTTAAATTTATGCATTGTAATTGATTCATTTAGAAATATATTTGATATTATTGAGTCAATTGTGGTTAGATACGAGTGGGTGGAGGCAGATTCTAGGGGAAAGGCCCTGGTAGAGCTCTGAATTGACTGCGGAGTGAGGTAAGTGTTGAGTTTAACCTTGACTTGAGGGAATTAGGAACCCTTGAACTATGTGCTATGTGAATTTCATGTGTTGCGGCGTATATGCAAGGTGACGAGTGCTTATACGCCGTCCAATTACTTGTTTTCCCTGATTTTCTGCTTTTTCTTAATTATCTCCTTCCCTGTTTTAACTGTTATGCGCCTTAAATGCCTTATATGCTTTAATTGCTGTTAGTTAATCATTTTCCCCATGTTACATGTTAGATCTTTTCATATTTTCATGATTCCATGCTAATTGCTTTGATTGACTTACATGTACCTTTTAATTGTCATTTACTGGGTTCGTTTTGCTGTGTAGTATTACTTATGTGAATTGCCATGTTGTACAAGGTTTTCTTTCTGGTTCAACATTGTATTCATTGATCATAGAGGTTCTTGTGATTTGAATTATTGATTTGACTGTGCTCATTGAGTAATTGGTACTGATTTGGTGAATTATGATTTTGATGTTGTTATATGGTGGCATCGAGTTGTGCGCCGCAACATATATATATTACTTATTATTTTTAATGTTGTTACAGTGAAATAAAGGAGGATTCTGTGTTGTACTGTGGGATCGGGTTGCACGCCGCAACAACCTATGTGTTTCTATTTCCTTGAGTTGTGTTGGTTTTTGGTATTTTCGTTGAAAACACTAAGGATTGGTAATTCTAAACGTCACTGGCTTATTTTTTGATGCTGCAGCTATTATTTTTATCTCACGTGTCTCGAGAAAACTTGGTAGAGTCTGGAGGATTGGTACAGAGACGTCTGTACTTATCTCTTAGAGGCTATGGAGTTAGAACAATTTCACTTCTATTTTTCTCTATCGTACGATTATTTTTCTACCATTAAGGATTGAACTCTTCTATTCTTAATCTCTTACTGATGGCGAGAACACACACCGCATCTTCAGCTGGACAACAGTCGGAGCCCCCAACAGCAACTCCTATTAGGGGCAGAGGTAGAGGCAGAGCTCAGCCTAGAGCTCGAGAAACAACACTAGCAGTAGAGCCTTAGGTGGAGTTTGATGAGGATGTTCTTGCTCAGACTGTACCTGTCGGACCAGCTCAGGTACCAGAGGGGTTCATCGGCACCCCAGTGCTTTAGGATGCTCTAGTCTGTTTGATGGGTCTTATGGAGAGTGCGGTCAAGGCCCCGTACATTTCAGATGGCACCAACCATGTTTATGTCTAGGGGAGGAGCACATAATCCCGCTACTCACACTTCGGAGCAGATGGCTCCCCTGTATCAGACCCGCCAGTAGGGGTTGTTCAGCCAGTTGTTGCAGTACAGGCCGGTTATGGACCTGCCATGTCTTCTGAGGCTTTATGGATATTGGAAAAGTTTACAAAGCTCTGTTCAGTTCACTTCAATGGGCAACCTTCAGAGGGCCCATATTATTATCTTGACAGCTGCATGAGGTGCTGCAGAACATGGGTATAATTGAGACAATTGGGGTCTCCTGCTCTTACTTGGGACTAGTTCTCTCAGCTCTTCCTAGGGAAGTTCCTTCCTATCACATTGAGAGAGGATTACTGTCGGCAGTTCGAGCGTCTCTAGCAAGGCAGTATGACTGTTACTCAGTACGAGACCCATTTTGTGGATCTAGCCCATCATGCTCTTATGTTGCTTCCTACCGAGAGGGATAGGGTGAGGAGGTCTATTGATGGAATCGCTCACCCTATCAGGCTTCAGATGGCCAAGGAGACTAGGGGCGAGATTTCATTTTAGACGACTGCTAATGCCGCCAGGCGGATCGAGGTGGTTCTTGCACAAGTGAGAGGGCAGGGGTCTGATAAGAGACCTTGCCATTCCGGTGGTTTCAGTGGTGCCTCATCTGGAGGCAGGGGTATTTTTGGTAGAGGCCGTCCTCCCAGGCCATTCCTGTCGCCGCTTCAGGCATCCTACAGTGCTTCAGGGGGTTGTGGCCGCCTCATTATGAGCAGCCATCCTACAGTGCACCGCCAGCTCCTTTTAGTGCACCTCCTATTCAGAGTTATCACCGTGGTTATCCCGCCCATTTAGACCAGTCTCAGTTTCACCAGTCACAACACAAGTACATATGTTTTGAGTGTTGTGGTTTTGGGCATAACATGAGGACCTATCCGAGATTATTGGGTGGCACGCCACGATAGAGTTCTCATGCCATGATTCCGGCACCAGTTGCACCACCACCCACTCAGCCAGCTAGAGGCTGGGGTCAGCAGCCATATGTGGAGGTCAGGCAGTTAGAGGTGGAGGTCAGACCGCTAGAGGTGGAGGTCAGGCTACTAGAGGTGGAGGCCAGCCAGCTAGAGGTCGTCCTAGAGATGTAGTTTAGAGTGGTGAGGCCCAACCCCGATGATTCTTTCCCAGCCAGGTCTGAGGCTGAGTCATCAGACGTTGTTACCACAAGTATTGTTTGAGTTTTCTATAGATATGCTTCCGTTCTATTTGATCCGGTATCTACTTATTCCTATGTGTCATCCTACTCTGCTTCATATCTTGTGGTGCCTCGTGATTCTTTGAGTGCTCTTGTGTATGTGTCCACACCTGTGGGAGATTCTATTTTTGTAGATTGTGTATATCGTTTGTGTGTGGTTACTATTGGGAGTCTTGAGACTAGCGTAGATCTTCTACTTCTCGATGTGGTTGATTTTGATGTCATTTTGGGTATGTAATGGCAGCAACCTTATCATCCTATATTGGATTATCATGCCAAGAATGTGACCTTAGCCTTATCGGGGTTGCCTCGATTAGAGTGGAGAGGGACTTCTAGCCATTCTTCCAACATCGTTATCTCTCATGTGAAGGATCGGCATATGATCGAGAAGGGGTGTCTAGCTTATTTGGCTTATGTCTGCGATTCTAGTACGGAGGTTCCTTCCATGTATTCAGTACAAGTTGTTCGTGAGTTTCCAGAGGTGTTTCCTGTAGACCTGCCGAGGATGCCACCCGATAGGGACATTGACTTCTGTATTGATTTGGCCCTAGGCACTCAGCCCATCTCTATTCTGCCATACCGCATGACCCCGCCAGAGTTGAAAGAATTGAAGGAGAAGTTTCAAGATTTGCTTTATAAGGGATTTATTAGACATAGTGTCTCACCCCGGGGTGCACATGTGTTGTTTGTGAAGAAGAAAGATGGATCGATGAGGATGTGCATAGATTATCGACAGTTTAACATACCCACCATCGAGAACAAGTATTCGTTGCGGAGGATTGACAACTTATTTGATTAGCTTCAGGGTGTCAGATTTTTTTCGAAGATTGATTTGAGGTCTAGCTATCATCAGTTGAGGATTAGAGCATCCGATGTCCCTAAGACAGATTTTCGGACTCGGTATGGGCATTATGAGTTCCTTGTGAAGTCATTTGGGCTGACAAATTCCCAGAAATATTTATGGATTTGATGAACCGAGTGTTCAAGCCCTATTTGGATTCCTTTGTGATTTTGTTTATTCATGATATATTGATCTATTCCTGCAGTCGAGAGGAGCCCGAACAACATCTTTGGATTATACTTCAGACTCTGAGAGATAGTCAGTTATATTCAAAGATTTCAAAGTGTGAGTTTTGGTTGGATTCAGTCACTTTCTTGGAGCACATCGTATCGGCAGAAGACATTCAGGTGGATCCTAAGAAGATTGAGGTAATTCAGAACTGGCCTGACCCAGTGCAGCCACGGAGATCCGGAGTTTCTTGGGTTTGACGGGTTATTACTGTCGGTTTGTGGAGGGGTTCTCATTTATAGCATCCCCATTGATCAGGTTGACCCAGAAGGGTGCTCCGTCCATAGGGTCAGACGAGTGTGAGGTGAGCTTTCAAAAGCTCAAGACTACATTGGCTACAATGCAAGTGTTGGTGTTTCCCACAGGTTCAGGATCTTGTACGATATATTGTGATGCATCTTGTATTGGACTTGGTACAATATTGATGCAGGATGGCAGGGTGATTGCATATGCGTCATGACAGTTGAAGGTTCATGAGAAGAATTACCCTGTTCATGACTTAGAGTTGGCAGCCGTTGTTCATGCGCTAAAGATTTGGAGGCATTATCTTTGTGGCGTGTCGTGCAAGGTTTTCACGGATCATTAGAGACTTCAGTATTTGTTCTAACAAAAGGATCTCAATTTGAGGCAGAGGAGGTGGTTGGATCTATTGAAAGACTATGATATCACCATCTTGTATCATCCCGGGAAGGCCAATGTGGTGGCCGATGCCTTGAGTAGAAAGGCAACGAGTACGGGCAGCCCTTTGTACATTCCAGTTGGTGAGAGACCACTTGCATCAGATGTTCAGGCCTTGTCCAATCAGTTTGCGAGGTTGGATATTTCAGAGCCTAGTTGTGTTCTAGCTGATCGAGGTACGCAGTTCACCTCGCACTTCTAGAGGGCCTTATAGTGTGAGTTGGGCACGCAGGTTGAGTTGAGCATAACATTTCATCCTCAGACGGACGGACAGTCCGAGCGCACTATTAAAATATTGGAGGATATGATCCACGCTTGTGTTATAGACTTCAGAGGTTTGTTTGATAAGTTCTTTCCACTTGCGGAGTTTTCCTACAACAACAGCTACAGTCGAGCATTCAAATGGATCCCTATGAGGCATTATACATGAGGTGGTGTTGTTCGCTAGTTTGATGGTTTGAGCCGGAAGGCTCGGTTGTAGGGTACAAATTTGGTATAGGATGCCTTCAGTTCGAGTGTAGTGGAGAGGCCAGCCAACCGAGGAAACTACTTGGAGTCCGAGTCGGACATGCAGAGTAGATTTCCACACCTTTTCACCAGCCCATGTACTTTTCTATGTCCGTTCGAGAATGAATGGTTGTTTTAGAGGTGGAGAATGTGATGACCCGATAGGTCATATAGAGTTATAGAACCTAATTCTGTGTTTCGAAGCCTCCAATAGCTTCTTTAAGCCTTCCTCGATTTGCATGCGCAGTCCGAGTATTTTTCCAGAAGGCTTTAATGTTAAAAACTGATAAAATATGAATTTTGCCTTAAAAATCCTTTGAGTTGACTTTGGTCAAGGTTTTGAGAAAATGAACCCGGATCTGTGTTTAATGGTCTCGGTGTGTCTCTATCGTGATTTGGGACTTGTGCATCTGAAGGTCCCTAGCTCGAGTTATGAATTTTTTGTTGAAAATTAAATGTTTAAAGGTTTAATGATTTTTAAGCATTGACCGATGTTTGACTTTGATGATACAGGGTACGTATTTTTGTTTCAGAACCTAGTATAAGTCCATTATTATATTTATGACTTGACTGTCAAATTTGGTGAGAAACAGAGTTGGTTTGACGTGATTCGAACGTCCGGTTGTTAAAATAGAAATTCATAAGTTTTTTTTAAAAGTTCATTTGATTTCGTGTTTGATTCGTAGTTCTAGGTATTATTTTGGTGTTTTAATCATGTGAGTGAGTTTGTATGAGGTTTTTGGACTTGTGTGCATATTTGGTTTGGAGCCCCGAGGGCTCGGGTGAATTTCAGATAGGCTATGGATGGTTTGAACTTAGAAAAATTGTTTGGTTTCCACTTATGCTGGTTTCTGGTGTTCCATTCTTCGCGTTCTCTAAGGCACTCTCGCGAACACGAAGAGTGAACTGGGCTGGGTGGATTTTCTTCATCGCGAACGCGAAGCAATGGGGGCCTTACCCTTCATGAAACCGACCAGCTTCTCGCGAATGCATAGCTTTAGGGACCTTGGGGAGGGGATAATCGTTCTTCTATGCGAACGCAAGCACTAGCTCGCGAACACGGAGGCTGGAGGGAACATCTTTCGCGAACACGAAGAAAGACTCGCAAACGCAAAAGCCACTTGGGATGCTGCACGTCATGAACGCGGAAGGCCCTTCGCGAACGCAAAGAAGGCCTGACGCCCATTGGTTAAAATAGACCAAAAAATGGGATTTCTCCCATTTTTCATAAACCTTCCATTTGAGCGTGGCCTACAGGTGATTTTGAAGAGGAAACTCAACACCAATTCATAGGTTTGTGCACTTTAACTCATTTTCTTCTATCTCTAACATCAACCATTAATTTCTAGCCCTAATCTTTGTTCTTCCATGGCATATACTAGGGATGTAGGAAGAATTGGGGGAGGGGTGCAAATTAGGGATTTAGACCTCAATTTGAGGTCGAATTCTGAATCTAATTATATAATTGGGATCAAGTGTAAATGGATTTTGGTCCAAACCTCGGGTTTTAACCAAGCGGGCCTGGGGTCGATTTTTGATTTTTTGGGGAAAGGTTTTGGAATTCTAAATTTAGGCATTGTAATTGATTCCTTTAGAAATATTTGATATTATTAAGTCGATTGTGGTTAGATACGGGTAATTGGAGGCGGATTCTAGGGGAAAGGCCCTGGTAGAGCTCTGAATTGACTGTGGAGTTAGGTAAGTGTTGAGTTTAACATTGACGTGAGGGAATTAGGAACCCTTGAACCATGTGCTATGTGAATTTCATGTTTTGCAGCATATATGCAAGGTGACAAGTATTTATTACTTGTACCTTCTAATTGTCTTTTAATGGGCTCGTCTTGCTGTGTAGTATTACTTATGTGAATTCCCTTATTGTACAAGGTTTCTTTTCTGGTTCAATTTTGTATTCATTGATCGTAGAGGTTCTTGTGATATGAATTATTGATTTGGCTGTGCTCATTGAGTAATTGGTAATAATATGGTGGGATCGGGTTGCACGCTGCAACAGGTGAAATAAGGATGGATTGATATGGTGGAATAAGGGTGAATTTGTACTGATACGGTGGGAACGTGTTGCACGCCGCAACAGGTGGAATAAGAGTGGATTCTTATGGTTAAATAAGGGTGAATTATGATTCTGATGTTGTTATATGGTGGGATCGAGTTGCGCGCTGCAACATACTTTATATATATATATATATATATATATATATATATATATATATATATATATATATATATATATATATATATATATNGCAATTAACTCAATTAACGAAACCAAGGTTGTGTCCCCTTCAACGAAATGTAATACTATCAGTGTTAATATGATATATTTCTAATGGAAGGTCCTTTGATATGCACATGATTTCTAAATGACTACCCAATATTTTCAAATAGTTGGGTAGTATTTCCTCTTTATGATTTTTTCAAATCTAAAAGAGTTGTAATTAAGAACAATCAATTTATGCCAAATAGAACCCACTTATTTCTAAGCGATTCTATTAAACAAGGTTTAAAGCCTTGAGTTTTTGATATTCACCTCTACCAAACCCTAACCCACTTTTCCAAGTAAGAAAGAGTAAAATGGAATTTGTTAATGTTTGCAACCACCAACAATAAATGAAGAATGAGAAATGAATAAATATTAACCAACCATTATATATATATTCAATGGTAAAGACCCATTAACATTACACCCATTTAGGGTCCACAACCTTAGTATTTAAACTAGCCACTCATACTAGAATACAAAAATAGAAAATATTTAAAGTCATAATGCTTACAAAAGTGCAAGAATCTTTCTTCTAAAGCTTCCAAAAGATGAATATTCAATGCCTATTGTTGTAGTCTTTTTTTCAAACAGATGACCCACAAAAACCCTAATAAATCTATTTATAGTGGGCTAAAAGTCGAAGCTAAAATGACAAATTACCCCTGCAGACAGCTTTTGCGACCGCATATCCATCGCAGATCATGTATGCGGTCCGCATAACCTCCCTTCACGTCGCAAACTTGTAAATCACCAGTTCCAGGCTTCCACCACATATCAGTTATGCGGTCCGCATATATGTTATGCGACCGCATTATCCCATCGCAATCGTGTTCAGAAGCTTCTTCTACTAGAATTATACGATCTATATACGGCTCGCAAAAGTGTTATGCAACCGCATAATGTACTGCATGTTCTTCTCTTGGTTTGGCCAACAAGTCTGCTTCAGTTTGCGATTGACCTCTGATTTATGCGGTCCGCATGTGATTTATGCGGTTGCATATCTGCAGCATTTCCATCCTTTTGTGAGTTTTTAACTTCTTTTCCATGTTTTTGGGTCTTCAAGCTCATGCACTACAAAACAATCAAACTTAATAAGGATTAACGAACAAATGCATTAAAAACGAGCTAAAATCTAAGTAATTAGTATTAAATGTGCCAAAATTCTACGGCACACCAACACCCCCAACTTAAATTTTTTCTTGTCCTCAAGAAACTAGCACAAAAATTATCCTATCCTAAACTCTTACCTAAGTCATGAAACAATAGTGACCGTAGATGGTTTTGGCTGTCAGTTGAAAAGCATGTAACTTCATTTATTTACCCTTCCTGGAAGACCATTATCACTTAACAAAGCGGCTAATCAACTTGTGAACTTTGAGCCTCGACCAAACTGACAAAATGTTACTCAGCTATGCATTCTACTTCAAGAACCTAACTTCTATTAAACCCTGCAGTTCATGAGCTCTCACAACAAAGAAAATCCCCAACTCACACATATTTACAAGGGATGCAATCAAAGACTCTTTCACTCGGAACGAAAACTACATGCTACAAGTATCAGTCCATAGGCTTGCCCTTATTTATCTTGTTTCTCTCGCAGGAATGATTGGTTGTAGATCACCTAGGACTTTTCACAGGTTGTAATGTAGGCTTCAGGACGGGTTGGGTGAATATCTGGGAATGTAGTGGCTATACCTCCTTGAACTCTACATAAAATTTTCTTGTTTACTACATAGCATTTATTTACCTCGAGTTGCCGACATTGAACCACGTCAAAGTGTTCCTTCAATTTCTACAAGGAACCATTTTTCTTTTTTTCTTTTCTTATAAAGCTATTTATTTTTGGAGCTTGAGTTTCTCTATATATATACAACTTTGAGGAAACAATTTTGAGTTACACACAATGCAAACCTTTTCAAATTCCACTTTATACCATCACCCCTAACTTAGGCTTTTAACCTCATTCTTACTCGTTAAAGGAGTGTTAGGTTCAAAATAAGGGATTATTTCAAAATGGGATAAAGGTTTGTAGTGTGGTAACCAAAGAAAGGTCTAAAGGCTCAACGGGGTTAACTAGGGTAATTTATGTATCGGGAAGGTCAATTTTTGGTCAAAATTAGCTAGTAGTCACAAATATAGCCTAAGATCATCTCAACATTCAATCATTAGCCTGAGATTTTCACAAAGAGACCAATCAGTCAAGTTCTAGACATCGCAAGTTAAGCAAGTGCATTATTTACACAAATCCTCACTCACTCACGACACATGAACTGTTTGACTCGACATAGTTTCAGCCCTCAAGTGAACACAAGAAAACTCAAAGCTTTCATCATATGATATGTAGGATTCTGAGTGAACATAAAGTCAAAGAGCGAGTCTCAAGTTCACAAAAATGACTGACCATAAATTTTTTTTATATACCAACGAAGGAAGGGTACAATTCATTCACAAAACTTTCCTTACATGCTTGAAACTATACAACCACACCAAAAAAATCAAAACGTTCCATGCTACTTCCATGGTTCTACTGTTACACCCTTGGAAAAGAACCCGACGAAGAAAAACCAAGGGAAATTCAATACTAGCTACTAGTCTATACTAAAAAGAGTTATGCATAATTTTTCATACAACTATTTACACAAAATATCTACCCCACCCCCAACTTAAGAGCATGCATTGAACCTAATGCATAAAAGTTAAAAAAAAAGAGCATAGGGGCTTCCTAGGGCACATTAAGCGCTCAGAGGGTCTAAAGGATGCTGGGCAGCAGTGGGGTCATCTGCTGCTACTGAAGCTGCAGCTGGTGGAACTTCGGGCTGAGTGGTGGACTCCATGGCTGGAGCAATATGCTCCAGCTGCTGTGAGGATGGAGCAGGAAGCTCTACCTGCCTTGAAGATAGATTTGGGGCCTGGGAGCTGCTAGCCTCGCCTGGTGATGGCTGAGTGGTCGATGGAAGTGCCTTGGCGACCATATCTGCTAGCGAATGTGCAATTGCTGTCTGCACATCTACTTCCTCTTCATCCTGTGCAACCGAAGGAACATCAACTTGCTTACCCTTGTCCTGATGAACCTTAATGTCCTCTACCAGTGCATGCTCATCTGTCGTCTCATCTTCTGAATCCTCTTCATTGGACTCCTCAGTATCTCCGGATCCCTCATTCGAAAGAGTGTCAATGTGTACAAGAAGGGGCTTGACTATGTGCCTCTAGAGCTGCCATCAGGTTTGTGAAAACAAAATCCATCCCTTTAATGGACATGCCAACTCCCTGCTCACCTTCCAACGGGAGGAATGGTGTTAAGTCAAACTCCAAATTCTGCATTTTATGCAGCTCAGCTTTCAATGCATCAACATCCTTACGGAGCTGAGGTATACCTCCAATCTCACCCCGTTCGACCTTCTCAAGACACACTTCAAAGTGCTTTAGGCGATCCTCATAAGTTTTATGTTGCTGTTGAAGAACACTCACTGAAGATTGGATAGGGAGTGATGCTTGCTGAATGAGGTTTGGGATTTTCTTTATCAGCCGGTCCACCTTAGCATTAGCGTCTGAGCTAGTAAACCCAGCTTGGAAAGTGTTGGTAATGGGACCTGGGGCTGTGCAGTGGTGTGTTGTGGAGTAGCTGTGGAGGTAGCTGGGGCCTGAGAAGTGTCAGGCCGTTGAGTTTCTGAAGCTGCTGAGTCTTCTGGAGGAGGGACTTGAGTTTCTATTGGATTCGCAGTTTCCTTTGCTACTGCATCACTGATGCGCATGATGTCAATGTCTTAGAGATCTTTCACCCATTTGTCATGTTTTGGCATCTGAGGCACATTCACAGCTTTGTAGAGAGCTGATCAAGCATGGGAAAGGAAGTGATGTGTGTTTCTGGTTTGCTCGGATTCCCAGTTCCCGGAATATGATCTCTCCCACATCAATCTTTATGCCTGTCATGATGCACGCAATGAGGATTGCCTTTTCAATGTTGATGTCAGTTTCATTCCGAGACGGCATTAGACGGGATGTGACAAAGCTAAGCCAATAACGACCCTCCGGTGTGAGATCCTCCTTGTAGATTTTGTGATTAGGGTCAATCCAGGCAGGTGTCCCCTTTGCTGTGACAGAAGCAATCTAGGCACGCTCGTTTTCTTGTTACCTACCTTAGCCTCATATTCAGCTGTGCGGGACCTCCAATCCTCAAAGTACAAATAATTTATGGTTCCCTCATCACATAGCACTTGGAATCCTCGAACTAAAAATGATTTTGAAAACACCCTGTTTCTTTTCTGCTCAGCATTCCTTGATGCACCATACGAAGCATATAATTCCCTCACAAGCGTCTCATTGTATTCATCAGGGACCTCAGTGAAGAATTCCCATTTCTTCTTCTTGATGTTCTAGATTATATGAGGGTAGTGCTCCTTCAGCCCATTTAGACTCAACTGTTTGTCCTCGAGAATGTTTCGCTTTGATAGCCCTTCTTTATATAGACTCTGGAGCCTGTGACTCCAAACCGGAGATTAAGATCCTCCCCCTTATTCCTTCATTCCTCATCCTGTAAGTCAACTGGTGGCGAGATATCAGTTATTGTCCCCTCCTCGTTAGACTGGGAGGAGTGCTCAACAGTGGTGCGGGTGGTTTCCGGTCGTTGAAGTTTAGCCTATTGTGTTTGTTGGCTCAAAGTAACTCTTTTATGTCCACAAGGGGGTGGGGATTACGTTGCAATAAATTTTCTTGGTTTTCTGCAATGAAACAGTGTGTGAGTGGTGGACATAACGTAAAAGGCATACACAAGAACTTTAATAGAAGAAAACAGGTCATGCGATGGGTTATGCAGTTGCAGAAGCACTATGCGGACCGCAAACTCATCACATATTTACACACCCGATGTTGAAAAAATTTATGCGATCACAAAACCCATCGCAAAACAGGTTTTGCAACCGCAGACCGGCCATATAATGTCCCTTAAGAACCCAATCACCTAACCGTGTTTGCGGTGGCTATGCGGTCCGCAGAATGCTTCTGCGGTCGCATAAGACTTGCATTTTTTCATTTCAACTAGGTCACCTAGGGTTTCATTTTGCGATGACTCTGCGAACCGCAAACCACTTATGTAGGCTGCAAAAGTCATCTTCTTCAGAAAGCAAGCCCCCCCTCCCCCCGGGCAATTTCTATCATCCTAAGGCACGATTTACCCACTAATCACCTTCACAGGCTCCTACCACACACATTTGGGAACTAAGCACGAGCTAAGGAGCTCAAAATAATGGACATTATGTAATGAATCCACAAGAAGAAAGGGGAAAAGTCACATACCAGATATCGAAGCAAGACTGAGATGAAATTTGAGTGATGAGCCTTATTGCTGATCCTTGATATGCGATTTTTAGTGCGTGATGACAATGTTTTTGGGTTTCTCTTTCGTTTCTTTTGTTTTTGTGTTTTTGATTTTGTGAGAGTTTTTAAGTGTTCGTGTGCAAGTGAGATTTACGGTGTGCGAAGGGTTGGAGGTATTATCTGGACATTTTGCGATGGGCAAGTAGCCGCATAACACGTTATGCGATCACATAAGTGTAATGCGGTGATTTTAGAACTGGTTTATTTACCTCCGTCATGCGATGCACTCTGCGGTCGCATAATTGATATGCGGACCACATAACTTGAATCCTCACCACATTTTCGCAGACCAGTGTCCTAATTCTCTGATCGTGTCTGCGACCACTATGCGGTTTGCATAGTCATTATGCGACCGCATAGTTGCCGCAAACCCCCATGATTCACTTTTCTTCACTTGCCTCAGTCCTTGCACCCTTTTTCATGGTATTTTAGGGCTACCTACAATCTAATACACACGTCAACCTGTACAACACTAACAACTAAATCTACATAAATGGAAAACTAAAGAAAATGTACCACACATGGGGTGCCTCCTAAGAAGCGCTTGATTTAACGTCGCGACATGACGATGTTGGTTCCTTTTGGGCTACTCATTGGTGGGGGATGGACCATTCTTGAGAGCAAATTGTTCTACCAAGTGATTGTCTCCTGTTGTGCCCAGGTAATGCTTAACCTGTTGGCCATTTACTTTGAAAGTTCGAAGTCCGTCCTCCGATACTAATTCAATAGCTCCGAAAGGGGAAACATTCACAACTCTGAACGGGCCAGACCATTTGGATTTGAGTTTTTCCGGAAATAACTTTGGTTTCAAGTTGAAGAGCAAGACCAAGTCACCAGATGTGAACTCCCGCTTTAGGATCTTCTTGTCATGAACAAACTTCATCTTTCTTAATACATGGCTGCACTCTCATAGGCATGGAAACATAATTCTTCCATCTCGTTGAGTTGTGTCATTCTCAGATTTGCAGCCTCGGCGCAGTCAAGGTTCAAAATTTTCAAAGCCCACATGGCTTTGTGTTCAAGATCCACGGGCAAATGACACGCCTTACCAGAGACTAACCGGTACTGTGAAGTACCAATAGGAGTCTTGAATGCCGTGCGATATGCCCACAACGCGTCATCTAGCTTCCTTGACCAGTCGGTCCTATTTGCATTGACAGTTTTGGCTAGAATGTTCTTAATCTCCCTAGTGGAAACTTCGATTTGACCACTCGACCGAGGATGATAAGGTGTGGCCACCTTGTTCTTGAGGCCATACTTTTCGGGTAGCCTGGTGAAAGCCTTGTTGCAGAAATGAGATCCACCATCGCTAAGGATGGCCCTGGGAGTACCAAACCGTGTGAATATGTTTTTCCTTAAAAATACGGTAACACTCCTTGCCTCATTGTTGGGCAACACGATTGCCTCGACCTACTTGGATACATAGCACACTGCCACTAGGATATATTTCATGCCATAAGAACTCACAAAGGGACCCATGAAATCGATCCCCCACACATCGAATATTTCAATCTCCATTACAAAATTCATAGGCATCTCATGCCTTTTAGAAATTTATCCTCGCCTTTGACATTGATTACAAGATTTTACCATTTGATTCGCATCATGGTAGATCGATGGCAAATAGTAGCCGCATTCCAGCAAATTTTCCGCCGTCCGGTTTCCTCCGTGATGACCCCCAATCGGTGAGTCATGGCATGCCTTGAGAATTGGATTAACTTCATCTTCCGGAGCACATCGCAGAATGATGTTGTTGGCGCAAATCCGAAACAAGAAGGTCTACTCCCAATAGTATTGCCTACACTCCCGTAAGAACTTTTTCTTTTGATATGTTTCCAATCCATCGGGAATAAGGTTGCTAACCAAGTATTTAGCAATATCGGCATACCAAAGAGCGGATGTGTCAGACAACACCAATATGTGTGTATACGACTAAAATCGGTGAGCCCGATTTTATGATCATTACCGCGCTTCATAGCCCGTCTTCAGAAGGCTTGAACTGCTTTGAGTTTCTACATCGAGGAGGCATGTTGAGGATTCTCCACGCTCGACCTCGAGGCGGAGTAAATTGAAGCCCATCATGGAAAAGGGGGAAATCCCCAAAAGGAACGTGGTTAAAGCTGACCCAGTACACCAAATAGTACAAGCCCGTACCGTGGCATTAAATGTCTGTACCAACCGCCTATCTTTGTAATAATTACGCATGTACTATGTTGGATTCACCCTCTTATATAAAGGGGACCCTTGTCATTTTGTAACACACATTATATTTAATACAGGAACAAGAACATTCCCTTATATTTAAATCAAACATTCTCTACAATTGTTCAATTGATTTATTTATTGCCTTTCATTTATTGTATTCACTAATTATTCTTCATTTATTTCTCAATATTGATCATAAGGAGTCCATTCTCGAGGCCTTCAATACTGTTGTATCCTCTCCGACCTCCCTTTATCAAGCTATCGAGCTCGACCCCGAGGCTTATTTCGACCAAGCTCGAGACCCCGTCTCTCAACTGCTCGGTTTGCACAATCTCATTATCCTTCGCTCTTATCTCATTTTCTTACCTCTCGCTTAGCATCTATTGCCTAAAAAACTGGTATTAAAATAGATCACATATTTTTAGAACCACAAAATCAAATATAATTGTCATTACCCATTTTCAAGGTAAATAGTTTGGCGCCCACCGTGGGGCTAAAAATAATATTGATTGTTTTAGTGCTGGTTTTCCAAAAACAAAATTTATTCTTTACACTTTTTCTTGTGCAAGAATCTTCAATTTCAGGTCAGAAAATGTCTAACTCAGTGAATGCACATGAAAAACATGGTCCTGAGTATCATGCAAAACCCTGAAGGGGCACTAGTGAAAATCCATGTCGATGAAGGCTCACGCAACAGTCAACATGTCGATGTAAGCTCTCATACAGATGGAAATGTGCGCGAAGGAGACCGACGTGAAGCACAGGGAGTCTCTGCTCAAAAGGAAAGGTAAGTTAGCCTTCATGTCATTTTTGAGATGTTTCAAGCACAACAGGTGGCTATTGCTCAGCTACAAAGCCATCAGAGTACTCCAAGCACCGCGCCACTAGAAATGGCTCCTCGAGTCAAACAGGCACCAAAAAGGTCGAGCAATAATTGGTCAATAGCTGACCCTGCTATTATGAAGATGCTCGAGGACCTTACAAAGAGGATTGAATCAGGCAAAAACAAGATAGAAGCTAAGGACAAAAAGGTGGAGACCTATAACTCGAGGGTCGATCAGATCCCGGGCGCACCCCCGATTCTGAAGGGTGTAGATTCAAAAAAGTTCGTGCAAAATACATTCCCATCAAATGCGGTTTCGAAGCCCATCCCGAAGAAATTCAGAATGCCCGACCTTCCGAAGTACAACAGGACCACGGACCCCAATGAGCACATTACTGCTTACACTTGTGTTGTGAAAGGGAACAACCTAAAAGATGACGAGATTGAATCCGTCTTATTGAAAATGTTTGGAGAAATGCCGTCCAAAGGGGCCATGATGTGGTATCATAACCTGCCCCCGAACTCGATAGATACGTTTGGCATGATGGCAGACTCTTTTGTGAAGGCACATGATGGTGCCATCAAGTTCGCTGCGAGGAAGTCTGACGTCTTCAAAATCAAACAAAGAGAGAAAAAGATGTTAAGGGAGTTTGTATTCCGCTTCCAAATGGAATGGATGGAATTACCACCGGTCTCCGATGATTAGGTAGTGCAAGCCTTCGCCCAGGACTTGAATGAACGAAGCTCGATAGCTTCAAAGCAGTTGAAGCAAAACTTGATCGAGTATCCCACCGTAGTTTGGGCAGATGTGCACAACAAGTATCAGTCAAAGATCAAAGTTGAGGATGCCTAATTGGAATCCCCCTCGGGCTCGGTGTATCCCAGTAGGCTCTTAGCAAAGGAATCGAGGCTCCCAGAAAGAGAGTCGAGGCCAAGCAAAGAAAGGTATCAACCATATATAAAAAATCGGAGAAATATCCTGAGGCGTAACATACCTCGAAATGACTAAAGGATGGATCGAGGATAGAATCCTCGGGGACTCGTGAACAAAGAAGGGTTTGACAAGCACAAAGGACCGGTAGAGGCACCCCGGCTATCTGAGTACAACTTCAACATTGATGTTTCAGACATCGTATCGACCATAGGTAAAATAAAGGACACTAGGTGGCCAAGGCCCGTACTATCAGATCCTTCGCAAAGGAGACCTAACTTAATATGTGAATATCACGGTACCCATAGTCATAGAACCGAGGAGTGCAGACAGCTTCGAGAACAGGTAGCCTGACTGATTAGCAAAGGGAACCTTTGAGAGTTCCTCAGCGACTGAGCTAAAAACCAATTTCAGGAAAGAGAGGCGAACAGGAAAAATGAAACAAAAGAACCACAACACGTCATCCACATGATTATTGGAGGAGCCGAAGTCCCTCAGGGACCCAATTTCAAGCAAACAAAAGTATCCATCACCAGAGAAAAGTGAACTCGGAGCTACATACATGCAGATGCTCTGTCATTCAGCGAAGAGAACATCGAGACCTTGTCTTAACCTTATAATGATGCTCTGGTAATTGCTTTTATTTTGAATAAATATCAGGTTAAACGTGTGCTCGTGGATCTAGGTAGCTCGGTCAATATAATTAGGTCGAGGGTGGTGGAGCAACTCGGATTGCTTGAACAGATCGTGCCCGCCTACCGTGTCCTCAATGGATTCAACATGGTGAGCGAAACAACAAAAGGGGAAATTATCCTCCCAGTGAGCGTTTCCAGTACAATTCAAATTACCAAGTTTCATGTCATCGAAGGTGACATGAGATACAATTCATTGCTTGGAAGGCCATGGATTCACAGTATGAGGGCAGTGCCGTCAACCCTTTATCAAATGATGAAGTTTCCTATGAAGGATGGAGTAAAAATAGTGTACGGAGAGCAATACACAGCAAAAGAAATGTTCGCAGTGTACGATGTGGCACCGACGCCGACACCTTTTACATCGAAGGAGCCAAAAAACAAGCAAACGGCCAAGTAACAATCACAAAACTGCATCCTCGGATGAACAAATAAAGGACCGTACCGCGTCCTCGGGACGAGTAACTGAAGCATATCAAGGCTTGTATGCCACCACAGTTAAGGTACGATCCTCTCCTTCTTTCCTTCTCATTTTACACTAACCTATGTGTAGATGTTCAATTGAAAGGAATCGAAGCACCCTCCAGCTCGAAGGCCTTACGTTTTAAAGCATGCGTTGCGCTCTTTTTCCCTCACATCGGATTTTATCCCAAATAGGTTTTACCGACGAGGTTTTTCACGAGGAAACATCCATATGCTACCTAAGGAGAACTCACTAAGTATTCAGGGTTTCTCTTTGATCAACCTCAAAAACTGAGGGGCATCCCCCTTGGAGATCATCTCCTCGAAGAAACTAAAATATGCAAAGAGGGTCTCGACAGGAGAATGATGTATAGGACCAAATGGTTGAATGAACCATGTCCACATAAAATAATTTAACCCACGAAGGTAAAAAAATGTATACTTGTACCAAGTAATCGTAGGAGAGTATTTTATCATAAAAAGACTTTGTGCGTCAAAGAAGTTTGCTATTTTCACAAGAAATGGCCTCAGGGCCAGAAATTTCCCGGACACTCGGGGACTGACACCGAAAACTCGAATCCGTAAGACCTCAGGGCTGGTAACTTCGAGAAGATAAGCCCTCCATGAGGCACCAATATAAGCCCTCCATGAGGCAATATGGCATCTGTAAGACCTCGAAGAGTAATACTCAAACTTGTAAGCCCTCAACGAGGCAACGTTAAAATTATAAGACCTTAAAGAAGGAATAACCCCGACTCAGAAACTGTCCTTGACAGTTGGCTCATCGATCTATCTAACTTGAAACAGTAAGACCTCAATCTGGAAACTTCAAGTTCATAAGCCCTCCATGAGGCAATATCAACAGCATAAGCCCTCCATGAGGCAACATCAACAGTATAAGCCCTCCATGAGGTAATATAAACAATCTAAAACCTCAATGAGGCAACACCAAAAAATTCACTATTTTCACAAATAATGGCTCCAAAGCCAAAAAACTTTGATGTCTCGGGGACTGTCATTGACAGTCATCCCATCGAGTCATCAAAAACTCGAAGCCATAAGAACTCAGGGCTAGAAACTTCGAGCACATAAGACCTCCATGAGGCACCAATGTAATCCCTCCACGAGGAAACATCAAAACTATAAGACCTCAAGCAACGCGTGACTCGTAAGACCTCAATGAGGCAATATTAAAGCTTTAAGACCTCAAGCGTGGCATGTACAAATTTGTAAGACCTTAAAAAGGAATAATCCCGATACCAAAGTCAAGGATATATATTCGAACTTGTAACACCCCTAAAAAGGCATACCCTCGATATAGACGCCAAGGCCATCTCACTCGGGGACTAAAAGGCTACGACCAAATACAATGACCACAGTCATAAGGCTTCGGCCAAACTAACCCGACTCAGAGATGTCCGACTGTCGCCATTAAATCACAGGCCTCTAATTACTTCAAAAGTAATTAAAAAATAACTGGTTAAAGGTCGTACCTACCCAACGCGTAAGAGCCCAAGTCGCCAGCCACATTAAAGGTTGTACCGACCCAGTGCGTAAGCGCCCAAATCGCCAGTCACATTAAAGGTCGTACCGACCCAATGCGTAGGAGCCTAAGAGCCAGAACAAAGAGCCTCAAGGCCGATTTAAAGAACCTAAGGGTCAATGAGCTTGAGTAGAAACCCGACTCGAAGATTGAGCCCTAAACGGTTAACTGAAAAAGCGCCTAAGGGCCAATATGTAAGAGCTTGAGCGCCAGCCATATCAAAGGTCGTACCGACCCAATGCGTAAGATCCTAAGCGCCAGCTCAAAAAGATTCAGGACTAAATTATAACCCCAAGGGTTTCATTTTGAAGTCCAATTCATCGGGATAATTACGGACAAGCATCAGAATTAAAAACAAAAAGAAAGGCAGACTCAAGCTAATCAGAAATACCAAAGAATCTTTTATATATATGTGTATTGAAAATATACATTTACAATGCTCCCATAGAAGTCTTTACAAAGGAAAAGAAAGAAAAACCTAGTTTTCTTTAGGGACCAGCTCCCTCGGCGGCCTTCAAATATCAGCATCGGCACCAGAAGAAAGGAAAAACTTGGCGTCGATATCATTTTCCTTGGCCTGCTTTATCTCTTCCGAGAGATCTAAGACCCTAGCATGAATATCTTCGAGGGTATCCCTTCGAGACCTGCATCGGGCATACTCATTGCCCATCCTCTCTCTGTCAAAGGCTCCCCTCAGCTCAGCCCGAGCATCAGCAACATCTTTTAAATAAATGACCACTTTCTTATCAGCCTTTGCTCGAACTTCTTCAGCTTCAGCTCAGGCTTCCACGACCTCAGCCTTCATCTTCAAAAGATCAGTCTCGATCTTGGCAATCATGCTTTTATGAATCAAGCTATCTTCTCGAGCATTGTAAAGTTGTACCTCGAGGGAAGAAGCCTTGGCCAAAGAATTCCATTGGACTGCTGCATGAACACCTATCTGCGCCTTCAATGCATTGCATTCAGAATTGACCTGTCCGACTGCACCCTAAAGGCGTTTTGACACTTCCGTTTTCTCTGCAACTGAAGCATCGAAACATTAGTTCTCGAAGGCGGGAAATGAAGCATGTACTCCCTCAAAATAAGGATTACTTGTTGCTCAAGATTGCCTTCATAATCTTGACTTTGATGCATCTCCAATCAAATATATATCAACTATTTTGTTTTCTTATTTCAAAGAAGCCTGAGAGATTTCTCCTTGCCCCAAGCTTCCCGCAACTTGGTCCCACAACGAAGCATCTCGAACTTGACCTTGTCAAAGGCCTATGGAAAAGAAGCTTCAGTTTAAAGGATGAAAATACATAGCTGAAAAGCCAACAAACTCAAAAAAAACTCACCACGGAGCAGAGCGCTGAGCCTCCTCAAAAGTTGAGCGTGCATCTACTAGCCTGGTCCCATCGACCCCAATTGAACCGCTCTCAATGGGGATATGACCGCTCGAGATCCCACTTGATTTAGGCGGCCCCTGGCCCCGAGCGTCCCTCAAAGTACCTTCGAGGGAGGGGGGAAGCAGACGGTGGTAAACGACTTTTGCTCTTTCCCTCTCGTGGAACCTCTCCCTCAAGATTAGAGGCCTCAGGCCTAGCAGGATTGGCAACCTAGGGAGGGCCCCTAGTTTGGGCCGTAGATGAAGAACCACCCTCTCGAGGAGAGTTGATGTCCACAGAATGACTGACGTATATAAAGTCATCTTCAGCGGTGGAGTCTCCTTCGTGTCTCTGGGCAGGCCCCGCCTAATTGAGAATGTCCTCATCCATCGAGGACCTTTTCCTCTTATTATCCTCCCTCGGCTCTGAAGTCGACGGCCCTTCCCTTACCTCGAAGGGGCACGATCTCACCTCGGAGAATCCACCAATGCTTATGACGACGGAGTTAATACACATAAAGAAAAGAATTCCTTGAAAGGTAATCACATGGCACATACCGTGGTGCTTTGCTTCCCATCTACCATTCGATAGATCCCACCACTTGCGTTCATCATAGGACGAAGAAGCTGCCAGCCTCCGACTCCAGTATGCAAGATTGGAGATCTCTTCCCATCCACAGGACCGCTGGGGAAGGGTAAAAGAAACATCCTTATAAAGAATCGAGAGCAAAAGGCACTAAGGTGCAGTATAGTACTTACGTTTGAAGTTCCATTTTTTGGGGAACGACAGGAACTCAGCGAGAATGATGACGGTCCTCACTCCGACAAACCGACTCATCCATCCTCGGTTCTGGTCCTCATCATCACTGGCGATAAAAATCTTGGTGGATCAACATCGTAACGTAATCAGGCCTCGATAATGCTGAGGCTGATATAATCTTATAAGGTGACTAAGGGTAAACTCGAGCTCAGCCTTTTCAGTAAAAAACTCATCATCAACACTATCTAGCAGAAGGACAGATGAATTTGAGCCAGAGTGACTCGATGCCTTTTGCAAAATTTGAGCACAAGACGGTCGAGGGGACCCCATGTAAATGGGTACGTATACGCCATAATATTCTCTTCTCGGGAAGGTATCTGCAACATCACATTTTCTCCCCATTCGCAATCTCTCCTCACGGCCTCGAGGTGGTTTTCTTCTATTGATCGAATAAACCTCGACGCATGCTCTCGATGGCCCGGGGCATCGAAGGGTTTCTCTAGTGCAAAGTCTTTTTTCAAAGCAAAATAACTCGAGGCTAACTCGCCATACGCCGGCGGTGTGCCACCGGCCGGGCAAGATGTAGAGGTAAGGTTTTCCTCAACTTAGTGAATGGATTCGGGAACGGCAACCATAACTACTTGAACGAAGGTAAAGAGGAAGAATTATCAAACATTTTTGCTAGATAAGAAAAAGAAGAGAACGTTAATGAGAAAACTAGTTTTGGAAAGCTTCAAGACTTAAACTGAAGAAGAAGAGAGTGTATATATATATGAAGCAAGCGACAACTATTCATATACTTTAAAGACCAATTAAGTCTGACAAAGTTATTATAACTTTTGGGGAAGTGTACCGGAGGGGCTGATCTAAGCCCACCTACACCACTAATTAAGTAGCAAGGCAGGGTTAAAGCAGCTTTTACCCGACAGGGTCGGGATCGATGTCCATAGGGAGTTATGCAATGTGAGTCGAGTTTCTACTTGATTTAGTGGTGTTTCATGTTCTTAATTGCTCTTCTAAACATAATTTTGTTTTGAATCTATTCTAAGGGGTTGAGTCTAAAAAGTAATATTATCTAACTAACTACAATAGTTTTGTGGATTTTTATCAAATGATTAAAGGCACTAGGGTTGCAAATTACTCCTAGACAAGTGAGTAATGGGATCTAAAATCTAGAATAAGCTTGTGAATTATGGGAAAATGACATAATCTCATACTAAATTACTCAACCAATACCTCTCGATAATATGGGTGACTTTGCCCGAATTTGCTTTCTAAATCCCAATTAGGTGTTTCAACAAATCAAATGAAATGGCTTAAGTCGGGTATCACTATCTCTAGTTTCTACCCTTTTATTGGGGCTATCAATCTCGTGAGTTCACCCCAATACCTTGTTAGCCTATTTACCTAGACTTGGGTCATCTCTCTCTCAAGAATAACCCTAGTCAAAAAGGCATAAATTAGTGTTTGCAACCACTAATTCAGTCAATGAAGCATGAAACAGACTAAAAATCATACCCCCTATCAGAAATTCAAACTTAAATAGAAGACCCATTAGTTACCCACACTAGGGTTGGGTTACAACCCTAACTTGAGGGTCTAGCTACTCATTATCATGCAAGAAATTAAGATAGATGATGAAATTAAACCCATAAATGTTGATTACAAGAAGAAAATCTAAGAAGTATGGTAGAATATAAGCTAAAATTACTCAAAACAGAATAAAAACACTATTCACGAGCTCACTCTCTTGTTTGATACCCTAAAAATGAGAAAAAGTTGTATTTACACTAGGCTGAAAATACTGGACAAAATTGCCCCTACGGAGATTTTGCTTCCAGCGGAATTTTTGGCGCTTCGCTGCAGTGGAATAATAACTGCTGCAGCAAATCTGGACCTGGGCATTTCCTGATTCTCTATTCTTCCCCTAGCGGAATTTTACAATGCCGCAGCGGCTCCTGAAAGTGCAGCAACGTAATAATACCGCTGACCACGCTATTATGAATAACCCAGGTTGGCAAGTCTCTGATCTTAGGAATATGCTCCCAACGGATATTTGAATGCTGCAGCAGAATTTTGGCATGGACAACGGCTCAACTGGGTCTCACAAACAGAATCTTCTGGAATTTTTACCGGGACAACGGATGGAATTCCGCTGCAGCAAAGTGACAACAGTTGCAGTGGAATATTGGTGTGCACAGCGGCTCAACTGGGTCGCAAAAACAAAATCTTTGGAATTTTAGGCGGGTCAGCAGATGAAATTTCACTGCAGCGAAGTGATAACCGCTGCACCGGAATATTGGCGCTCTCAGCGCTTCCACTAGGTCCTGGGCCAGTGCAAGTTCTGCTCCTCTTTGAGTTATTTTTAGTCAATATATTCAATTCAACTCAAATCCTGCAATTTAAATAACTTGTATAAAATTTTGGGAGTATCTTAAAGCAATTTTGCCTCAAAACCTAAGAAAACGAGAGTAAATAATAGGTACAAATCCCTAGTTATCAACTCCCCCAAACTGAAGTCTTTTCTTGTCCTCAAGAAAACAAGATAACTCCCACTGCCGTAAACAAAAGAGAAAGTATTTCAGTTGTTCAAATGTGACTTCATCAAGCTTCAATTGGGACTAACAATTACCCTCAACAAAAATTGCATTATTGACAAGATTATGTAATGACTTTCTTAGCTCACTAGATCTAATGTGACACCAAAGCTTCAAGAGTTGACTCAATTCGTCAAAGAGCTTCTCTCTTTCACCTAAATCACTGTGGATCCCAGAATCTTTCTCTAGTGCTCTCCATGGGCTCATCTCACTGAATAGAGTGCACTCTCAGAATTGGGATTATCAATGGGTGCTCTCTTCAATCTCAAAAGAATGCCACAAGTCCGGCTTTAAGTACCATAGGCTTGCCCATTGTGTAAATCACCACTAATGAAAACTCACTCAACTTGAGATCCTATCGGACTTTAATGGGATTTAATGAAGGCTTTTTGGATCAAATTTGGGCAGGATGAAATACTATAGAACATCTCTCCTTAAGCACTCCATCTTTCACATTTTGGCTCATGATTTTCTTTGACTCTTTGAGTCTTAATCTCTTCCTTGGGGGACTTAGAGAGACTCATTGTCGCTCTTTCTTTTACTTGAAGCTCGCTTTTCTCACTTTTTCTTTCTTTTTCATCATTTCAAGCCTTTTTATTTTTGCTTTATTGAATCCTTTCAACTCTTTTCTTTTGTTTTTGCCTTGTTTTGCATTTCAACCTTTCCATTGGCCTTTCCTTTTATAACAATTCCTTTCATCACAATGAATTCCCTCATCTCTCCCCCAAACTTGTGATATTGTCTATTGTTCATCATGAGTGCTCAAGGAAAGAATGGGTGCCAAGAGAGGGTCATTAGAGAACGAATAAAGGTTTGTAATGTGGTTTTTGAACAAATAGACTCAGGCTCAAAAGGGGTTGACTAAGGATCTTGTTTTGGTAGGTTATAAAAGTCTTTTAATATAAACAGGGAATCAAGGAAGGCCTATGATCATTTCACAAGTCGAGCTAACTTAAGATTTCTCCTAGAAAAACACTTGGGGCAAGTTCTAGACTTTCAGGCATGGCACTCGGGATATGAAATTCAAACCTCACCTCTCAAACCTCAGGTGTTTAAAGATCATAGATTCAATTTCCCACAACAACCTCAGTTTAGATTGAACACTCTTATATGGCTATAAACACCACCTGACGATAGTTTTAGTCAACTCAAGACTCTAAGGGTCACAATTAGAACTAGACTCGTTTGTAACTTGTCTCTAACCATGAGGTCAAAGGTAAGTATGCTGGTGCCAAGTGAAGCTTATTTGAGTCACATTCATTCACTACTTACCTAAACAAAGGAAAACAAAAACAAAAAATAAAAAATGGACTCAATCCCTTAAGAAGGTCGTCACACCATCTGTCGTAGGGAAGAGACACCCGATTCACACAATTTCCACCCCTGGAAAGAACCGTGGACTTAAGAAAACCTGGGGCTTATTGATAACACAAAATGTAAGGAAGAAGATATAAATTCAAAAAGAAGCTACTAAATTAAATAAGAAGTTAAACTATAAATGGAAAAGCTAAAGAAGTTATAAAGTAACAATACGAAAAGTAGAAATAAATATGTACAATAGGGGATAAAACTAATATACATTAAGATGGGAATGAATATATACATAAGAAGGGAAACCGAATATATACATACCAAGAGTAAAACAAACTAAAGGTATGGAAATGCAAATAAGGAAAAGAAAAATAGTATCAAAGGTTATTACAGCCCAAAAAATGTCAAAGTATCTGAATCACCAAATAGAGGCCACCCCCTCTTTGTCCTCAATGCTAGATGCCCAAAAATATAGAACAGGGAAAAAGGGTGAAAGAGAGTAAAGGAAAACTCTCTATGGTGCCTCTGTCTACATGGGGTCAGGATCAGCTGTAGAAGATGGCACAGTGACAGTGGCTGGAGCAGGGTCCTATGGAAGTGAGGAGGTCTGTCCCTTTGGATCCTCAAGATGTATCTCCATATCATTAGTCCTCGGGATGACTCCTCTGCGAACTGGGGCTGAGGTAAGCTCCGACTCCTGAATCTGTGCAGCCTGATCAGTGGATGCGGGCTCTCCTATCAGCAAATCAAGGGGGATGTCCCCCGCCTTGGTGAGCTTCGCGACCTCCTTCTTCAAAGCAGCTTGTGTTGTCTGTATCTCCACCTAAACTTTCTTCATATCATCCTGAGACTTCTTCATTTTCTTCACAGATTTGCCCAAATAGTGAATCTCCTTACCATGCTTGTCCGGGGTCTCCATGATCTTCTTCTGGTTATCAACCAGGATCCTCAATGTCTTCTCCAGTAATGGAGGCAGTGTAAGCTATGCTGGAGCTGACTGAGCTGCAATAGTAGTAGAAAGATTAGTGATCTTAGAAGAAGCTACATGTAGCCAGTTGGTGATACCAACTAGAGTCTGATACACCCTCTAGCAGTTTGAGGGTAAGTGGAAGATGTATGCACTGGGACTGGAATGAACATGGAAGGACCCGAGAAAGACTCTAGGCCGTCAGCAACAGTGGGCCCCTCAGCAGCAATAGAACCCTCGACAGCAGCGGAGGGCTCAACAGTAGTAGAAGTACCAGTGGCAGTAGATGCGGTGGATTTCCCTTTTGCCATGTGGTTGTCCAGACCTTTCAGACTATAACATGAAAAGGCTGATTTTGGCCTCACTGTAACATCAAAGTCCCTTCCCTCAACTTCCATGTCCCTGAAGTACATAGTGAGGAAGTTGGGAAAGGGATAAGAGGCCTCATTTCTCTGTACAATCCGGTCAATCACCCTGGCCATGATATTCCCGACATTGATTGGGATGCCATCCATAATTGCTCCAACAATCAGGGCCCGAGAGAGGGGCATGTCACTGTCATGAAGGATGGGATCTATCCGGCTGCAAACAAAGGTCACCCAACCCTTGGCTGCAGTCAACCAAGCTGGAGTAGTCCCCAGGATAGCAATAACAGAAGCCAACCAAGGACGAGCCAAATCTCCCAAAGCCACTTTCTCCTGGTAGCGAGTCTCATCTTCATTCACAAAGCCCGCATAATCGTTGAATGCAATACCACTGTACAAGATCTTCCTGTTCCAGACCTGAGTAATATATGTGCCCCTTTTTGTGTGGGCCACATTCGCATAAAACTCCTTCACAACTCATTGGCACCTCAACTTTTCTAGTGAAGAAACCCCACCCCGCTCTTTCCTAAAATTTCTTCTTGACATTTGGGTTATGAGGTAGAAGATCCTTAACAATGAAAGGCCTCTCCGGAATCAGGGACATCTAGAGACACCAATCTCAGAATTGGTGATAGGAATTCTCAGAAACAAAACGATCCTACCACACTAATGGGTTTCTTGTTCAGAGAAGCCCTTATGTCACTACTTGGGTGTCACCACCCCTGCTATCTTCTGGTGTCTCGTCGGAGCTGTCAAAGTTGATAGAAGCAGGGGCGGTGGACTGAGCTGCTGCACCGGTATCCTGGGGGGAGGGGGGTGTGGCGTCACTGGAAAGACCCAAACTGTCCGAAGAGTCTGAGCTAGTAAGCTTGTTGATAAGCCTTCTGGGTTTGGACAATGCCTCTGCTAAGGCTGCTCCACTGTTTCCCTCCGAAGCTTCCCCGGAGGGTACATATTCACTTGATTCATATTGGTCGGGAGTTGGCATTTTTCGTGATTGCTTCTTCCCAATGGTCTTTGTCGGGTCAGCGGAAAATAAATGCTGCAGCAGAAGGGTCACCGCTGTCAGCGGAATATTGACCGCTGCAGCGGAATTTGGAGATCAGACTATCCCATTCTCTGATATTTCAAATCGCGCCGAGCAGAATACTGACCGCTGCAGCAAATAGCCACCGCTGTCAGCAGATTTTTGGCCAACGAAGCGATTTTCATCAGTCAAAAATGGCAGCAGATGGTTCCGCTGTCAGCGAATTTTTGGTCTGCTGCAACAAAAATTGCATTTCAAAATGTTAAACTTCTAGATATTCTGCTATCAGCGGATTTTTGGTCCGCTGCAGCGGAATTCAACACTGACGTGCACTAACAATGGTGTTTAAACTAGGGTTTTACCAATTTTTGAAAAATTTGACTTGAAGCACATGTAATAAGAACCCTATATCCCCTTAGGAAACAAGAAATCACTACCCCATAGATCTTAACACATTGGTGAAACATGTTCAAGCATTAGGGCTTAAATGACTACCTTTCTAGAAAATAAAACTAATAAGAACATGCTAAAAGTTAAAATCTACAATTAAAATCAAATAATATGAACATACCACTGCTAGATGATGATGATGTTAAGATGTGAGAATTTTTGAAGCTCAGATGTACAGTGCAAAGGTTAAGAACAGTAAAAATTATCTATGAAGCCAACTGGATGAAAAGAGTAAAAGAAAAGGGACCCTGTATATTTATAGGTGAGAACTGGGGCCCCACCGACTTACCTAGCACGACAGCGGAGTTTTACCGCTGACCGCACTTTTAAGTATTTCATAGAACTGGGCATCAAAGATCACTGCTGTCAGCGAAATTTTGCCACTACAGCAGAATCCCACCGTTGTCAGCGGATTTCCAATCGCTGCAGAAGAATGAAGATCCAGAGCGCTTGCGACCTTTCTGGAATTTTGGCTCAACCTTGACGCGATAGCGGAATGTTTTACGCTGCAACATTTTTGTGACTGCTGACCGCGGAAATGTGACCGCTGTAGCGGTTTTGAACTGCGTAGCCCAATTTTTGCCAGATTTTATTCCTGCACTGCATCCACCAAATCCTACACCAACTTCAGAAACAGGTTAATTCAATAAAAATATACTCTAACAAGATGAAACAAAAATAAAGAAAAGAAAACACTTGGGTTGCCTTCCAAGAAGCGCCCGATTTAACGTCGCGGCACGACGCATGATACCATGATCAAGTGAATTTCAACAAATCCACCACATGGATATCTTTAAATTTTCCTAAGTAGTGTTTGACCCGTTGCCCATTCACACAAAATATTTCACCATTCTTGTTTTTAGATCAATGGCACCAAAGGGTGTAACCAATACTACCTCAAACGGAGCACTCCACTTTGATTTGAGTTTGCCCGGAAAGAGACGAAGCCTTGAATTGAAGATCAATACCAAGTCTTCCAGTTTGAATTACCGGTGCGTAGCATACTTTTCATGCAAATATTTCATTTTCTCCTTGTACAAAGAAGAGATTTCATAGGCATAGAATCTAAATTCATCAATCTCATTAAGGTGATCAACACGAAGATTTACAGTAGAGTCTCAATCCCAGTTCAACTTCTTCAAAGCCCAAAGTGTCTTGTGCTCCAAGTCAACCGGGAGGTGACATACCTTACCATACACCAACTGGTATGGTAACATACCAATCGGGGTCTTGAAGGCAGTCCTATATGCCCAAAGTGCATCATCAAGCTTCTTAGACCAATCAGTCCTATTTGCATTCACGGTCTTGGACAAAGTGTTCTTGTTTTCCCGATTTGAGACTTAAACTTGCCCACTGTCTTGAGGATGGTAAGGAGTGGACACTTTGTGGTTTATCCCATGCTTGGCAAGCAACGATTTAAAAGGCCGATTTAAAAAATGAGATCCCCCTTCACTTATGATAGCCCGAGGAGTCCCAAATCGTGTGAAAATATTTTTCTTGAGAAAACCAACCACACTCCGAGATTCATTATTGGGCAAAGTCACGGACTCAACCCATTTTAAACATAATACACAACCACGAGAATGTAGGTATTATCACACGAGCTGACAAAAGGACCCATGAAGTCAATTCCCCACACATCAAATATATCAACCTCAAGTATCGTTGTGAGGGGCATTTCATCCTTCTTTGATATACCACCTTCTCTTTGACATTCGTCACACCTCTTTACCAAGTCACTTTCATCTTTGTGCAAAGTAGGCCAATAAAATTTGCAACTAAGAACTTTTGAAGTTGTCCTTGCCCCACCGTGATGACCACCGTAGGGCATAGAGTGGCAAGAATCAAGAATGGACATTTGCTATTACTCGGGGACACAACGCCGTATGACTCCATGATTACATATTTTGAACAAATACGGCTCATCCCATAATAATCCAAGCTGTCCCGTCTAAGCTTCTTCCTTTGGTTAGAAGAGAGCTCAAACGGGACAACACGGGTAACAAGAAAGTTGGCAATTTCCGAAACCATGGCATGTCTTGCATAGAGACTGAGAGAAGCTGCTCATCCGGGAAAGTACCATTGATCTCAAGGACATTATTTGGCCTTCCTTGCTCTTCCAACCGGGATAGATGACCGGCAACTTGATTTTCGCTCCCTTTTCTATCAACAATTTCTAGATCAACCCCTTGGAGCAATAAGACCCACCTCATAAGCCTAGCTTTTGAATCCTTTTTCATCATTAAGTACCGGTGCGCCGCATGATCTGTGTCCACTATCACCTTGGCGTCCATAAGGTAAGGCCTAAATTTCTCCATTGCAAAGACAATAGCTAGCAATTCCTTTTCGGTTACGGTGTAGTTAACTTGTGCGGAATTCATGGTTTTTCTTGCATAATAAGCAGGGTGAAAGATTTTGTTCACCCTTTGGCCCAATACCGCACCCATCGCCATGTCACTTGAATCACACATGAGCTCAAAAGGAGAGCTCCAATTTGGTTCGGTGATTATTCGTGTGGTACTCAACTTATGCTTCAACAACTCAAAAGCTTGCATACAATCCTCATTGAACTCAAACTTGGAATCTTTCTCCAATATCTTTCTTAGGGGATTTACCACTTTTGAAAAATCATTAATGAATCTCCGGTAAAATCCCGCATGCCCAAGGAAACTACGGAATCCCTTTACCGAAGTTGGAGGAGGCAACTTGGAAATAACCTCGATCTTGAATTTATCCACTTCAATGCCATCTCTTGAGATTTTGTGGCCGAGGACTATGCCCTCCTCGACCATGAAATGGCATTTTTCCCAATTCAATACAAGGTTGGTTTCTTCATACCGGGCAAGGACTTTATCAAGATCTTGCAAACACTCCTCAAATGAGTCCCTGACCACGCTGAAGTCATCCATGAAAACCTCCAAGAAATCTTCAACCATATCAGTGAAAATTGCTATCATGCACCGCTGGAATGTGGCAGATGCATTGCACAACCCGAATGAAATCCTTAAAAAAGCAAATGTCCTATAGGGACAGGTGAAGGTTGTCTTTTCCTGATCTTTCGGGGCTATGAGAATCTGATTGTAGCCGGAATACCCATCCAAGAAACAATAGAAAGCCCACCCAGCAAGTCTATCAAGCATCTGGACAGAAATGGCAATGGAAAGTGATTCCTTCGGGTCACCTTGTTCAGCCTCCAGTAATCCATACAAACCCTCCAGCCCGTCGCGGTCCGAGTGGGAATAGGCTCATTCTTGTCATTCTGATCCACTGTCATGCCACCCTTTTTAGGAACACATTACACTGGTGAAGTCCAAGCACTACTAGAGATTGGATAAATAACCCCAGCATCAAGCCATTTGATTATCTACTTTTGACCACCTCTTGCATTTCCTCGTTCAACCTCCGGTGATGTTCCACAGACGGTTTTGCATCATCTTCAAGAATAATTTTGTGCATGCAAAAGGCGGGGCTTATGCCCCGAATATCACTTAGTGTTCAACCTATGGCCTTGTTTCTCCTTTGGAGCACTATGAGTGTAGAATATACCTGCAATAGGGTTAGGCAAGAAGAAAGTATAACAGGTAAAGTACGAGAAGGACCCAAAAATTCATACTTGAGGTATGGTGGAAGGGGCTTCAATTGAGGGCTTTGTCGGAGGAGTTTTCCCATTCTCCAAATTCAAAGATAGCTTGCGAGGTCCGTAAGAATAAGAAACCATGCCTTGTAATAAACCATCCACCACAACATCATCATGATTCAATAAAACTGCTTCCACGGGATCTTCAACATTTATCATTGAGCTTGTTTCATCAATTATGACCTCGGTAACAAGGTCCACAAAAGAACACACCTTCGTGCTATTGGGTTGCCTCATTGATTTACAAACGTAGAAAATGACATTTTCATCACCCTCCCGGAAGGTGAGCTCACCGGCCTCCACATTAACCAAGTCGTTCCCCGTTGCAAGGAAAGGTCTTCCCAAAATAATTGGCACTTCATAATCGACCTCACAATCCAATATCACAAAATTCACGGGCAAGATGAATTTTTCGACTCATACGAAAACATCATCAATGATTCCCAAGGGTCGCTTTATAGTTCGATCCGCCATTTGAAGCCGCATGGAAGCTACTCTAGGTTGGCCAATTCCCAAGGTTTTAAAGACAGAATAAGGCATGAATTGATACTAGCACCTATGTCGCACAATGCCTTGGAAAAATCCGCACTACCAATAGTGCAAGGAATAGTGAAAGCTCCGGGATCCTCTAGTTTGGGTGCCATTTAGTGCACAATTGCACTCACTTGGTGGTTCATATTGATTGTCTCACACTCCATGTATCTCTTCTTTGTGACCAAGTCTTTCATAAACTTGGCGTATCCGAGCATTTGTTCAAGTGTCTCAACTAATGGTACGTTGATGGACAAACTCTTCATCATATCTATGAACTTCTTGAATTGATTCTCCGTCTTTTTCTTAGCCAATCTTTGAGGATAGGGAGGAGGATGTCTAGGCAATGTAATCTTGACTTTTGGCACAACCGGCTTGGGTATGTCAATTACGCGTTCCCTAGATGGGTTCATGTCATTTTGTGTTTCCTCCTCAGTATCATTTATGTCAATCCTCACTTAATTATTTATCGTCTCTACAACCACATTTCAACCTCAATAGGAACCTCAATATGTTGCAAATCATCATCATCATCAACAACCCTCTTTTGATTTGAAGAACTAGCCTCACAACCCCGACCACTACTTATGGTCACCGCCATCGCATGCCCGGTATTGTTGTTGTTGTTACCACCCTTAGGGCTCACCATTGTGTCACTAGGTAGTGCCCCCTTCGGGTGAGTGTTAAAAGATTGTGAAATTTGTCCTATTGGACCTCAAGAATGCAGATTGAGGTAGTGTGGGAGGCAATTTGAGCATCTGAATCCGCATTCTGTTCCATCATATGTTTAAATATTTGCTCGATCCGGCCCATGTCATTTCTTGAGGAACTTTGACCTTGTGATTGATACGGGGGTGGATTGTTGGGTTCTTGATACATCGGGGGCCTTTGAAAGCCCGACCCTCGGTTTCCATTTCTACCCAATTGCTATTGTTGTTCTCTTTTCAATTGTTGTTATTTTCTCCCCATTGTCGATTGTTCCCCCAATTGCTAGAGTTTTTATTGTCGTTCCAATTACTTTGCCTTTGATTGTTCCAGTTTTGGTTGTTTCCTTGATTGTTCCTTTGCCCTTGAAGATTGTTGGCGTACATTACACCTTCATTTTTCTCATCATAGGAATCCTTTTGATTATACCCACTCACTCCTTGGTCACATTGGTCATTGTTGTTTCGCATTTGATTTCCACGAGGCCTTCGCTTGTTAACCAAAAGATTTACCCCCTCCATAGAATGAACTTGCTTTGGTCCTTGTAATTGTTGAAGCTGCGCCTTAGCAAGTTGATTCATGGTAGTGGTGAGCTCGGAAATAGCTTGCCCGTGGTCTTGTATCTCTTTGTGGAGATTTATCACACTTGGATCACCCTGGGGCACATTTTCCCGACTCTGCCATGCTGACGAAGTGTCAACCATTTCATCCAACATGTCACATGCCTCATCGTAAGATAACTTCATAAAGTTTCCCCCAGCGAGTAGGTTGACCACACACTAATTTATAGTATTAATGCCCTAGTAAAAAGTCTGCTGTATCATGGACTCTATCATGTCATTGTTTGGGCATTCTTTTACCATAGTTCTATAGCATTCACAAATCTCGTGAAGGGGCTCATTCGGATCTTTCTTGAATGCCAATATCTCATCTCTCAAAGCCGCTATGTGCCCGGGGGAGAAAAACTTGGCAATGAACTTATCCGCCAATTCATCCCATGTAGAGTTTGAATGATTGGGGAGTCGTTCAAGCAAATCCAGCTCCTTCTCTCGTAGAGAGAAAGGGAATAACCTGAGCCTCAAGGCATCCTCCGATACATGGGTTTCCTTGCTCCCCCAACATGTGTCTACAAAGCCTTTTAAGTGCTTGTAGGAATTTTGATGGGGAGCTCCCGTGAAATACCCTCGTTGCTCAAGAAGTGTCAACATGACATTAGTGATTTGAAAGTTGCCCGCCCGGATTCTGGGTGGGACAATTGCACTGGCATTCACCTCGTTTGGAAGCACCTGAGGAGCAACTCTTAGAGGAGGCAAGGGAGGGTCTGGAATATTATCATTGGGATTGGCCTGTCGTCCCCGTATTTGAGGTGAAGGAATTTGATGAAACTCATCTTCCCCGTTATCATCTACCTCCTCCCACGGTATAATATTTGCCATAGGATCAACCATAAGTACCTGTATTGATTGAAACACACAAGTTAACAAAAAGAAGGAAAGAAAAATAATCTACACCACTACTCAAATAGATAGTCAACACTGTCTTAACCCCCTGGCAACGACGCCAAAAGTGATCTAACCCACCTATACCATTATTTAAGTAGCGAGGCAGGGTCAAAGCAGCTTTTAGCCGACAGGATCGGGATCGATACCCACAGGGAGTTATGCAATGGGAGTCAATTTTCTACTTGATTTAGTGGTGTTTCATGTTCTTAATTGCTCTTCTCAACATAATTTGGTTTTGCATCTATTCTAAGGTTTAGTCTAAAAAGTAACATTATCTAATTAACTACAATATTTTTGTGGATTTTTATCAAATGATTAAAGGTACTAGGGTTGCAACTTACTCCTAGGCAAGTGACGAATGAGATCTAAAATCTAGGATAAGCTTCTGAATTATAGGAAAATGACATAACCTCATACTAAATTACTTACCTTATACCTCTCGATAATTTGGGTGACTTTGCCCGAATTTGCTTTCTCAAGCCCAATTAGGTGTTTCAACAAATCAAATTAAATGGCTCAAGTTGGGTATCACCATCTCTAGTTTCTACCCTTTTACTGGGACTATCAATCTTGTGAGTTCACCTCAATACCTTGTTATCCTATTTACCTAGACTTGGGTCATCTCTCTCAAGAATAACCCTAGCCAAAAAGGCATAAATTAGTGTTTGCAACCACTAATTCAGTCAATGAAGCATGAAATAGACTAAAAATCATACACCCAACCACAAATTCAACCTAAAATAGAAGACCCATTAGTTACCCATACTAGGGTGGGGTTACAACCCTAGCTTGAGGGTCTAACTACTCATTATCATGAAAGAAATTAAGATAGATGATGCAATTAAACCCGTAAATATTGATTACAAGAAGAAAATCTAAGAAGTATGGTAGAATCTAAGCTAAAAATACTCAAAACAGAATAAAAACACTATTCACAAGCTCACTCTCTTGTGTCATACCCTAAAAATGAGAAAAAGTTATATTTAAACTAGGCTGAAAATACTGGACAAAATTGCCCCTACGGAGATTTCGCTTCCAGCGGAATTTTAGGTGCTCCAGCGAATTGGCTTTCGTTGCAGCTGAATAATAACTGCTGCAGCGTTTCTGGACCTGGGCATTTTCTGATTCTCTATTCCGCCACCAACGGAATTCTACAGCGCCGCAGCGGCTCTTAAAAGAACGGCAACGTAATAATACCGCTGACCGTGCTATTATGAATAACCCAGGTTTGCAAGTCTCCGATATTAGGAATCCGCTCCCAGCGGATATTTGAACATTGCAACAGCGAGGACAACGCTGCAGTGGAATTTTGGCGTGGAGAGCGGCTCAGCTGGGTCTCACAAACAGAATCTTCTGGAATTTTTACTGGGACAACGGATGGAATTCTGCTGCAGCAAAGTGACAACCGCTGCAGCGGAATATTGGCGTGGACAACGGCTTAGTTGGGTCTCAAAAACTGAATCTCTGGAATTTTAAGCAGGGCAACAGATGAAATTTTGCTGCAGCGAAGTGACAACGGCTGCTGCAGAATATTAGCGGTCTCAACGCTTCCACTGGGTTCTAGGCCAGTGCAAGTTCGGCTCCTAAGTTATTTTTAGTCAATATCTTCAATTCAACTCAAATCCTGCAATTTAAAAAACTTGCATCAAATTTCGGGAGTATCTTAATGCAATTTTGCCTCAAAACCTAAGAAAACGAGAGTAAATAATAGGTACAAATGCCTAGTTATTAGGGGCCACCTCGGTCACTTCACGGTCATGTCCAATGAATGAAACTGTCATACATCATCTGAGGGATCAAAACCCCTATGCTGACGTAGCCTCGAGAAGGTGTCCGATCTCGAGGGTCTCTATTACTGCAAGTACGGGTTCCAAAGAGCTAAAGTCAAAGCTCGAAGGTCGAATTTTGCATAAGCATTGCAGGGCAAAGTTTGAAAGATACGAAAAAGAGAGATATTTTTCATTCCAAAAATTGTATTTACAAAGGTATTTTACAAAGCTCCCCCGAGGGTAAATCTACTCTTCGCGTTCACTGCTGCCCAAGCTGCTTTCAGAGCCCTCATCCGAAGTAGTTGAAATTGCCGTTCTTCCTCCAGGGCCCTGACTTCATCAATCTCGGCAGAGAGATCGGCACATTTAGCACTCGCTTCCCCTAAGGCCTGCCTCCTGGCTTGCAAGCGAGCATGAGCAACTGCCCGAGCCAGTTTTAGCTCGGCCTTCTCGGATATCTCCCTGGCCCGATCATTCACGACAACAACATTCCATTTGTACGAAGAAAAAAATTCATCAGCCCTAGACTTGGCCGCAGATAATGCAACAGCCTCCTCCTGAGCACCTCGAATAAGGTCTTGAATCGAGGATAGCTTCTCCTGAAGCGTGTCCTTCTCCGAAGCCACATCATCATTTAAGCACGCCAGTTAGGATTTCGGCGTCCTTGGCCACAAAATCCCCTTGGAGTTTCCCCACTTGGGCGTCCTTCTGCCTAATCTGAAAGATGCAGAAGATAAGCTAATTAGCACCAAGTATGGCATTAAAAGATAAGATCATGGGTAACAGAATACCTGCTCGATGAAGTTGGCCCTCTCTTGAAGCGCTCTCTCTGAGCCTGCCCGGAGGTTTATTAACTCCTCCTCTTTTTGGGCGCATAGGTCCTCCAGCTCAATCGACTCCGATATAAGCTTCTCAAGCTCCTCTCGACGATGAGTCGACTCATCTTGTATCTTGGAGAAGGCTTGGTCATACAGCTTCTTGACCTACAACACAACGGAAGAAAGTTAGAAACCAAGAGTAGAAATTCAAAGAATAGCATATTATATCAAGAAGGTCACCTGCTTTTGGAGCCTCTCAGCCTCCTCGAGGGCAACGGGGGCATCGATATCGACCTCCTCCTCAATACCTTCAAAATAATCTCTGAATGCATCATCCTCTCCATGAGAGGTCCCCAAACCGGGGGCATTCCTATCCTGGGCATCTCGTATCTCTCCTGGAGAAAACAACGGCCTTGATTGGAATCCGCCTGCAACATCAGCCTCCATCGAACCCTCCTCTTGCCCCCGAAAAATTTTAGAAACGGGCCCCTCGAACTCATTGACGCGGACTATGCCATGTCCGACGAGCTTCTTGAGGACTGCACCTGAACCCTCCTCGAGGGTCTCCTCAGCACAAGGTGGGTCCACATCGGCCACCTCCGGCTCAGCAGACATCCGCCCAACAATTCTCGAAGCATCAACGCTTCGTTTTGCCCTTTGTACCAAAGGGCAGGTATCATCATCTTCTTCCTCGGCTGGCAGTCTCTCAGCGGCCATCGGTTATGGGTATAGAAGCCCTTTAGGCATCTTTGGAGCGGAAAGGTCGAAACAATAGCGGTTCGTGGGCTTCTCGAGAATCGTGCTGACAGCGACCTCTGCGCAGACTTTATGTCACATCATTTGATGTTCTGATGAAGCTGACATCATAATAGGGATATTGAAGAGGAAAAATTCAAGACCGTTTCTTATCACTTCATTCTAAGAAATGCAAGGACTATCTGTATACGGCAAAAATCAGAGAGCTCGATTTTATGATCATTATCGCACTTCATAGCCCGTCTTCAGAGGGCTCGAACTGCTTCGAGTTTTTACATTAAGGAGGCATGTCGAGGACTCTCCACGCTCGACCTCGAGGCAGTGTAAATTGAAGACCATCATGGAAAAGCGGAAAATCCCTAAAAGGCACGTGGTTAAAGCTGACCCAATACACAAAATAGTACAAGCCCGTATCATGACATTAAATGGCTGTACCAGCCGCCTATCTTTGTAATAATTACGCATGTACTATGTTGGGATTCCCCCTTTTACATAAAGGGGAGCCTTGTCATTTTGTAACATACATGATATTTAATACAGGAACAAGAACATTCCCTTCTCTTTAACTCAAACGTTCTCTACAATTGTTCCATTGATTTATTTATTGCCTTTCATTTATTGTATTCATTAACTGTTCTTCATTTATTGCTCAATATTTATCAAAAAGAGTCCATTCTCGAGGCCTTCCAATACTGTTGTATCCTCTCCGACCGCCCTCTATCAAGCTCTCGAGATCGACCCCTAGGCCTATTTCTACCAAGCTCAAGACCCCGTCTCTCAACTGCTCGGTTTGCACAATCTCATTATCCTTAGCTCTTATCTTATTTCTTACCTCTCGCTTAGCATCTATTGCCTAAAAAACTATTATTTAAATAGATCACATATTTTCAGAACCACAAAATCAAATATAATTGTAATTAATATTTTCAAGGTAAACAGTTCAGACCTCCATTAAGTGCAAACAAATGAGGCCTTAGTGAGCCTCTTGAAACTGGTTAATCAATACACCAATCGAAGTGATTTGGGAGATTTGTACATATAGGATAGTTTCCTGTTTAAAATTTTATATGCAAAATTCTCTTTTTATGTTTAATGAAATTGTTTTGTTCTAAGATACCTTTCAACCTAAAATAGCTACTCTATAATGGTTTATGCACCTTCCTCGAGTAAGTTTCGTGGGTGATATCTAAAGTAATATTTTCTTGGGAAAATTTCATGGGCGGTATATAAGTAGTAGTTAATTTAGTTTGCCGGAGCGGAAAATCTTTATGCTATTTTCATTCTTAGCTGTCTAGTTAGATTGCTCAAAATTATGCATCATCAAAACATTAGGGTAAAGTGTATGGGTGGTACTGGAGGTGTCAATGGATATTTAAAAACCGACTAAACTGTTTGAACCATACTGTACCGAATCGATGTTATTTCAATAAAATCGTAGGTTTTTATATAAATCTATAACTGTACGATAATTAGGATACATTTTTTTATTTTATGAAAGTAAATCAAAAACATACCGAACCGTACCGAATAATTTACATGAGGAAAATATATTTATATAATAAGTTTGAAACTAATGTCATGATCCGAAATCCATAAGGTCGTGATGGAGTCGGACACCATTGTCTGGCAAGCCAATCATTTAAATAGTTAAGATAAACTTTTTTCCCGTTTTAGCATTTTTGAAAATCGTTACCTTTGACTTTATTACATAATAACTAAATAAAATCCGTTAAGTAAATACAATGGTTCAAATATTCCATTTTAGCAAATATATCCCAACACATCCCAGAACCCGGTGTCACAAGTACATGAGCAAATTCTAAGAATTTCACAAATACGACAAGTTTGTCCGAAATACAATTGGACAAGGAAATTAAAATAAATAAAATAGTACAATACGAGAGAGACTCTGTCAGCTGCGGATCGCCTCCGGATAGTGTAGCTCGCCTAAGTCTGCAAACCAGCCATGCCACTATGAAATTACCTGTGCAATAAAAATTCACAACAAGTGTAGCATGAGTACAAGAACAACGTGTACTCAGTAAGTCGCCTGCCTAACCTCAAAGAGGTAGTGACGAGAGGTCGAATTAGACACTCACTAAGGTCCAACAAATAAATTTAACAGAATATGATGAACACGGTAGGCATGTAAAGTAGTAAAGCAGCAAATATATAAGGTACTGAAATCCAAGTAAATACTGGAAGTAAATAAACAGTTACTTCTTCCTCATTTCCCCCCAAATATCTTAAGTAAACCATTACTTCTTCATCTTTCCCCAAATATCTTATCATTTCAAAATCCATGAAAAACGTTTAACAATTTAGCATGAGCATATGGGATAGGGACAACCGGCCTGAGCCATAAAGATAATCATGTCTGTGCACTGCCGAGGGTCGAATGGCCCGAACCATAAGTGCACATTTTACATAAAATAATCATATCTATGCACTGCCGAGGGTCGAACGGCCTGTACCATAAATACATTTCTTGATCCGCCGTGGCGTACTGCCTGCTCCCATGAGAGTGGGGGAAATAACACTCCGCTCGCGGAATGTAAATTGCGAAGCGATCACATGCAGTCATGCACAATCAATAGTCCACCCCAACTACGTCGGGAAAACAAATACTCAAGTAAATGACCAGATTTCTCTTTTATAAACCACAAAATAGTATTTAAATCCTTTCCCGAAATTCATTTGCCAAGTTTTCATAATGTTTAATAATATAACCTTATCCGTAATACAATTGCCCGCGAAGGAAATCAATTCTCTTTATAGATGATTAAGAAAATCAACTTTAGTCTTCTTTAGATATTCAATTACGGTTTCAATTATATTAGCAGTCTAATATTATAGGCAAGATCACAGGTACAACAGGTAAGGCATGCTAGTGGGTCCTAAGCTACCTGGACATGGCATAATAGTAACTACCCACGGACTCCCGTCACCTCGTACATATGTAGCCCCCACAGGTAGTAGCATATACTTAATTATTTCATCTAGGGGGACAATTCCCCCTTACAAAGTTAGAAAGGAGACTTACCTCGCTTCAAAATTTCATAATCGACTTCCAAGCCCTCCCGAAGACTCCAAAGGATGCACGATTCCCCAAAACTATCAAAACAACGATACACCAATGAAAATATACTCTAATATTTGCAACAATTCCAAATTATATAATTTTCCAACCCCGCTCAGCGAATTGATCAAAATGCCCTCAGGCTCACGTGCCCAGAATCCGAAATTTCTCGAAGATATATTCTACCCATAGCTTTACTAGTTCAAATATACAATTTACTCTAAATTCCATGCTCAAATTCGTGGTTAAAATCCAAATATAAATTTCTAGGTTTTCTTCAAAATTTCCCAATTTTCCTACAAATTCTCATGTATATCTCCATGTAATAACCTTGTACTTAACTTAGAAACATGAAGAAATTACTTACCTAACATTGCATGAAGAAAATCCTCCTTTGAAGCCTCCCAAAATAGCCCATGCCAAGATGAAATAGTGAGGATATAGCCAAAAATCACGGTTATAAAACATTCTGCCCAGGCCAATATTTGCACCTGCGACCCAGCTATCGCACTTGCGATTCTGCAGGTGCGCCCAAACTTTTGCACCTGCGGTTTTCCTCAGCTCAAGCCACACTTCGCACTTGCACTCATTGTCCGCATTTGCGGCTTCGTAGGTTCGGAAACTCCCTCGCACCTGCGCTCCCTGCCAAATCAGCAAACTTTCGCACCTGCGGCACCAAAGTGGCACCTGCAGCTCAAGCCTCGCAGGTGCGGTCACACCAGATGACAACAACCTCAGCCTTCTTCAAACTCGAAACTTGGTCCATTAACCACCCGTAATCCACCCAAGGCCTTTGGGACTCCCCGTCCAATTACACCAACCTATTCCAAAACATAGTGTGGACTTGCTCGAGGCCTCATATCACATCAAACAATGCCAAAATCACGAATCGCTCTAAAATTTAAACCTTAAAAACTTGAAATTTCAAACTTCCACATTCGATGCCGAAACCCATCAAATCACGTACGATTGACCTCAAATTTTGCACACAAGTCATATTCGACATTATGGACCTTCTCCAACTTCCGGAATCGCATTCCGATCCTGATATAAAAATTTCCACTTCCGGTCGGATTTCTCAAAAACCTTTAAATTTCTATCTTTAGCCAAATGACTTCAAAATAACCTACGGACATCCGATGTCACGACCCAAACCGGTGGGCCGCGACGGGTACCCGGTTCATTACTCGACCGAGTACTAACATAACATAGCATTCTTATTACATCATCATATACCTGTGACATACGGGCCTAATAGACCAACATAATCATTTATAAACTAAAAACATAGGCCGACAAGGCCGTACAATCTTACACATATATGACATATGTCTACAAGCCTCTAAGAGTACATAAATGTCATAAATGTCGTGATAGAGTCCCGCCATACCAAACAATACCTGTCTAAATCATACTAACCAAACTAGCAACTCCGAAGCAAATGGAGCGCACCAACATCTTCCGCTGAGCTGATAGCCTACTTGGAGGGCTCTCGACATGTCTATGGGACCTTCGGGCATGAAACACAGTGTCCCCAGGCAAAAGGGACATCAGTACAAATAATGTACCGAGTATGTAAGGCACATAAATAAGTACATAAGAGACATGGAAGAAATATAGAGAATATGACTCAACCTGTAAGCCTGAATAGCTTTGTAAATTGTAAATTACTTTTAGCGTCATGCATATGCATATTAATTTCATGCCGTGCACAGGTACATGTTTCATAACATCATCAGCCTCCGAGGGCATCCCATCATATCATATCGGCCACTGTGGGCAAAATCATCATCGTATACCAGCTGATCAGGTGGTGGTGCGATATAACTCCATAACCTTTCCCATATCCCATATACATATATATACATACATATAGACGCGTATATAACTCCGTTTCAATATACATACATATATACGCGTATATAATGCCGTTTGAACCATATCTCAGTCACTGTGGGCAACATTATCATCATATACCAGCTGATCAGGTGGTGGTGCGTATATAACACCGTAACCTTTTCCCATATCCCATATACATATATTTACATATATATGCGTATATAACGCCATCTGGTCATGGGTCAATGTGCATATGTAAATGCATGAAATGCATATGAAATATGTCAATAAAATCTCTCGGTACGTCATAAGACCATTATGCCTCTGATTAATATCATGAAATAAACTTTACCAACCTACGTATTTTCGAGACCCATGAATAGAAGATAATAATAATTCTTATGGAGAATCAAGAATATAGATACCCCTACTATTTCAATGAATAGAGTAATTTACAGAAACTGTGTATTTGCTTGTTTCTTCAGTATAATTTGGACCATGCCAAAAAAAAGAAGGGATAGCCTTAATATACCTGGAGTAAGGAATAATCTGTATGATATTCTGTTGAAGTAACTCACATCACTATGAGGATAGATATATATGTCATTTCAGTCAAAGGAACATACAACCAACCACAAACATCACTTTCTTTATTGAACTAGCTTTTGCTCCTCACATCAGAAAGTTATTTCCATGTTTTTAAATAACTAATATGTTCTGCATCATCTATCATTATCTCTCTTCTTGGACTATGGAGTTTTTAAACCACTCCATTTTCGGAAATATTCTTTTTTCTCCAGCAAAATCTTTGCCTTATATTATTTGAGCTTATACATTACAATACTCAATTGTTCATCATAAAATCAGTGCCCCCGACAAATGTCCATTTCTGAAACAAATATACAAATTTATAGTACTTCCTCCAACCCATAATAGACACTCGATTATTCTAGATCCAAAACTAAGAGAAAATTCATGACTAGATCATTGTAGTAGAGTCACATGGAGATGTGTCTAATTGATAATTTCAAACAAACGAAAGCAGCTAGTTGAAATATTCCATAGGATATTAGGATGTCAAAGTTGTTTTTATTTAATGATGTAGGGGGTTGTATCTTTATTGAAATAAGTGGGCCCCATTTTTTTTGGATGACTAATCTAAAAAACTTACAAACCATGCAACCTTGATACATGACTTTAAGAGTCATTATTTTGAAAAGGATGGGGATGCCACGTAATCCCCTTGTTGGGGGATTTAAATTTTATCCAATAATCAATTAGGTAATATTCCTCTACCCGGTAATTAATCAATTATCCGCATAATTAAGAATTATCTCAAATTACTTAAAATTCTACTTATTTTTAATACACTTTATACATCATACTATAGTATACTTTACTATCATGGTCATGTGGTACCTTCTATGTTACTACTCCGTACATATCGGGTATTTTAGCTCGGTCCGTATTTGATCCCAAAATGCCAAATTTCAACGAAATTCATTTTCTTCGACTTGCTTCCTCTCTCACCTTCACGAATTTACTCATCACTTATAATCCTTATATTCTCCCAAATAATCTTTTCCTTGGACTGATTTGAATTACCTTACGACAAATTCAACGTACAATACTACAGGGTGCACTATCGTTGTAACTTAATGCTGCGAAGCGTAACATCATCGTAATATTCGGGGTGTAACATCATTCCCCCCTTTGGAACATTCTTCCTCGAATATTGACTGATGCTCTTATCATTTTCATAACTTATAGCTCTTGCGAATACCTTAGTACTCTCCTTGCCATTTAAGTAGTTGCTCTTGAAATAAATCAAAAGTCTAGGGTATTCCCCCCTTTTGTTTTCTTGCTCATATCATGACTTGTGGTCGAAATCTTTCTAATCTCGCAACTGCTGCTACCTCATGTCATGCAGCCTGTATGACCGTGTCTTTGTAAGTGCGCTTATGCGATTCATCGTTCCTTTTTCCTTTTAGCTTTTAGTCAATATCTAGGCCTTACTTGTAAACATATACAAGGCTTAATAGGATGCTTCTCTGGGCATCTATAGGCATACTGAAGTTCTTCGCTTGATACTTTGTAGAACGTACGAATATGGCCATATCTTATTTCATAGATTTGGTTATCCATTCGTATGAATTTACTGCATCTACATGGGTCATATTATACCATAATTTTTACATCAGTTTATCATTACTGAGGTAGGCTTACCAAACTCCAGTTACTTTTGTTCCCTAACCTTTAGGTATAAATCTCAGTCCTTTAATGCTCCTTCATTACCGTTCATATTTAGAAGGATGGCGTAACCTCATGTCATACTCTGTAACTTGTATCATCCTATTGTTGATTCACCTCAATGTTGATATACAATCCTCCACTTGAAGACTTGAAACTTCTTACGTAATAGATTGTCGCTAGGGCTTACGTTGCATGAAGGAATATTTGAAGTGATTTCCATAATCGTATTTCATAGTTTCTCAATGGGATTCACCTTATGGGGGGTATCCTAATCTTGTGCCATCAGTGAAATCTTTTCTCCTTCTCTTCTTCTCTTTTTTTTTTCAAATCATTATTCAAACGAAGGCCCAAACGTCATCCTTTAAATTTCATAATTACACCCTCATTTTATTACCAGGTCAGCATTTCATTCTTTCTAAATGCTATTAATCTTAGACACTTTTGAGTTCATTCAGGTTATACTGAACTTTCAATAACCTAGAGTGTAATGACCCGACCTGTCGTTTTGAGCTCTAGTACGTCGTTCAACGGTTTGAAGTCGTGAGCAGCTCCGTTTCAGGTATTATGACCCGTGAGCATGGGCAGAATTAAATTCCAGGAAGTTTAGAATTGACTTGGAAAGGAAATACCATTTCAGAAGCCTTAAGTTGGAGAAATCAACTAAGATTGGAATTTTGAGTAAACGATCTCCGGATCAGGGTTTGAAGGTTCCAACAAGTTCGTATGATGATTTTGGGCTTAGGTGTATGTTCGGATCGGGTTTTGGATAACCCGGGTGGGTTTTGGCATATATTATGGAAGTTAGCATTTTTGAAGGATTTCATGAATTTGGAATTGAAGTGCATGTCAGTGAGGCTGATGTCCGTTTGGGGTTCCGAGTCTGGGAATAGCTCCATATGGTGATTCTGGAGTTGGGAGCGCGATCAGAAGTGAATTTGGATGTCCAGAGGTCATTTTGAATTCATTTAGCTAAAGATATAAATTTGAAGGTTTTTGGGAAATCCGGTCGGAAGTGCAAGTTTTGATATCAAGGTCGGAATGCAATTCCGGAAGTTGGAGCAGCTCCGCAATGTTAAATAGGACTTGTGCGCAAAATTTGAGGTCAATCAAACGTGATGTGATAGGTTTCGGCGTCGGATGTAGAAGTTTGAAATATTAAGTTCTTAAAGAATTGGATTTGAGTATGATTCAAGATTTCGGCGTTGTTTGATGTGATTTGAGGGCTCGAGAAAGTCCAGGTCATGTTTTTGGACAGGTTGGTATAATTGGACGGGGTCCCGGGGGCCACGGGTGGATTTCGGGTGGTTAACGGATCAAAGTTGAAGTTGGAAAAGGGCTGGTTTCTGCTGTCATCTGGTGTGATCCGCACCTGCAAGGTTTTGGCCGCAAGTGCGGCTTTGGAGTCGTAGGTGCGAGTTTGGGCTTGGATTGGTTTGGAACCGAAGGTGCGGGCAGT